>JAIOJX010000002.1:127713794-127953817 GCA_022376925.1 Tragulus kanchil
CAACTATTGAGCCCATGTGCCACAACTACTGAAGCCTGTGTGCCCTAGAACCCGAGTTCCACAACAAGAGAAGTCACCGCAACAAGAAGCCTGCTCACCTCAACTAGAGAGTAGCCGCCACTCCCTGCAACTAGAGAAGAGCCTGTGGCAGCAGTGAAAATAGCCAAAAATAAATAAATAAATAAACATAAAACCGCAATATGACCCCTCAGCATATCTTCTAGGTATATACCCAATAGAACTAAAAACAGGCACTCAAACACTTGTATATGCACATTTACAACAGGACTATCAGTAGCCAAAAGGCTGAAACAACCTGAATGTCTATCAACAGACAAATGGATAAAAACATTGTGTTATGTTAATACTACAGAATGTTATTCAGCCAAAAAAGGAACGAAGTGTTGACCCTACATACTACAGTATGGATCAACTTAAAAAGCATCATGTCTGTGAAAGAAAATCAGGCCCAACGTATCACATAAGATTACATTTCTATTAAATATTCAGATTAGAGAAATCCTGAAGGACAACAAGATTTGTGATTTGCCAGGCAGGATGAGGAAACAAGAATGAGGAGTGGGTATGGGTGTTCTCTGGGTATAATGAAACTACTTTGGAACTAGACAGAAGTGGAAGTTGCACAAAATTATGAATGTACTAAATGCCACTCAGTTGTTCACTTTAAAACGGTTAATTCTGCTATATGTGACTGTCACTCATTAAATATTTGCCTATAAGAAATCAACTTGCGGGGCTTCCCTGGTGGTCCAGTGGGTAAAGAGTCCGCCTTGCAGTGCAAGGAGCACCAGTTTGACCCCTGGCCCGGGAATATCCCACGTGCCACAAAGCGGCTGGACCGGTGTGTCCAGTTATGAGCCAGCCCTCTGGAGATCACATGCCCAGAGCTGGTGCTTTGCAATGAGAGAGGCCACTGCAGTGGGAGGCCCATGCATGCCAAAAAATAAAAGATGGATGAAGATAAATATAAAAACAAAAGAGGCATGATGGGAAAAAGAAAAAAAGAAATCAACTTGCCATATCTATGTGGGTCTATTTCTGGACTCTATTCAATGCCATTGATCTGTGTGTCTGCCCCTTTACTAAGACCACACTCTTTCATCAACAGGGCTTTAGAAATAAAGTCTCGTAATCAAGTGATGTGATTTCTTCAATTTCTTTCTTATTTTGCAAACTATTTTTGCCATTCTAATTATTTCATCTTTCCATGTTGCTTTAAATCTATTGATTGGTCTGAGGAGAACTGACATCTTCACTATGCTGTGGAACGCGTGTGCTAAGCCGTTTCAGTCCTGTCTCTTTGTGATCCCATGGACTGAAATCTACCAGGCTCCTCTGTTCATGGGATCCTCCAGGCAGGAATACTGGAATGGGTTGCCATTCCCTTCTCCAGGGATCTTCCCAACCCAGGGATCAAACCCATGTCTATCAACAGACAAATGGATAAAAACATTGTGTTATGTTAATACTACAGAATGTTATTCAGCCAAAAAGGAACGAAGTGTTGACCCTACATACTACAGTATGGATCAATTTAAAAAAGCATCATGTCTGTGAAAGAAAATCAGGCCCAACGTATCACATAAGATTACATTTCTATTAAATATTCAGATTAGAGAAATCCTGAAGGACAACAAGATTTGTGATTTGCCAGGCAGGATGAGGAAACAAGAATGAGGAGTGGGTATGGGTGTTCTCTGGGTATAATGAAACTACTTTGGAACTAGACAGAAGTGGAAGTTGCACAAAATTATGAATGTACTAAATGCCACTCAGTTGTTCACTTTAAAACGGTTAATTCTGCTATATGTGACTGTCACTCATTAAATATTTGCCTATAAGAAATCAACTTGCGGGGCTTCCCTGGTGGTCCAGTGGGTAAAGAGTCCGCCTTGCAGTGCAAGGAGCACCAGTTTGACCCCTGGCCCGGGAATATCCCACGTGCCACAAAGCGGCTGGACCGGTGTGTCCAGTTATGAGCCAGCCCTCTGGAGATCACATGCCCAGAGCTGGTGCTTTGCAATGAGAGAGGCCACTGCAGTGGGAGGCCCATGCATGCCAAAAAATAAAAGATGGATGAAGATAAATATAAAAACAAAAGAGGCATGATGGGAAAAAGAAAAAAAGAAATCAACTTGCCATATCTATGTGGGTCTATTTCTGGACTCTATTCAATGCCATTGATCTGTGTGTCTGCCCCTTTACTAAGACCACACTCTTTCATCAACAGGGCTTTAGAAATAAAGTCTCGTAATCAAGTGATGTGATTTCTTCAATTTCTTTCTTATTTTGCAAACTATTTTTGCCATTCTAATTATTTCATCTTTCCATGTTGCTTTAAATCTATTGATTGGTCTGAGGAGAACTGACATCTTCACTATGCTGTGGAACGCGTGTGCTAAGCCGTTTCAGTCCTGTCTCTTTGTGATCCCATGGACTGAAATCTACCAGGCTCCTCTGTTCATGGGATCCTCCAGGCAGGAATACTGGAATGGGTTGCCATTCCCTTCTCCAGGGGATCTTCCCAACCCAGGGATCAAACCCATGTTTCTTCCATTTCCTGCAATGGCAGGCGGGTCATTTACCACTAGCACTACCTAGGAAGCCCCCTTTTACTATGCTACATCTTTCCAGTTTATGAACATGTTATGCCTTCCCATTTATCTAGGAGTTCTTTGATTTATGCATTTCACCAGTAGTTTATAGTTCTCAGCATATATTACCTGCACATGTTTGGTTATATTTATGTCTAAACATTCTTCTTTTTTTGGAGCTGTTGTAAATTGCATTGTTTGCAGTGTACGGATAGAATGTTTTGTTTACTGATTTTGCATCCTAGGATCTTACTAAATTTATTTATTCTATTATAGAAAATTCTGCAGGATCTTGCATTTTCCACATTGACAATGATGCCATCTGTGCAGAGAGTTTTGTTTTGCCTTTCAATCTGGATGTTTATTTGCTTTTCTTTCAGTAATGCACTGGCCGAACCTTCCAGTACAATACTAAACAGGAAAGGCAGGAGCGGGTATTCTTGTCTTATCGCAGAGGGGAGCCATTCGATCACTGGGCAATTCAGTGTAAAATGAGCTAGAGGGAGTTTGGTCTTTGTTTGTTTGTTTGTTTGTTTGGTCATGTGGTATGCAGCGTATTACTTCCCCGACCAAAAACTGAACCCTTGCCTCCTGCAGTGGAAGCAGAGACTTCTAACCACTGAACTGCCAGGGGAGGCTGGGGTCTTTTCAAAATAGGTGCTCTTCTAAGAAGTAGTTCCATTCCGTTCTGAGTTTCCTGGGAGTTTTGGCCATAAATAGATGTTTTTGTCCCCATTGTCACTACAACACTCACTTCCAGGTCTCTAGCTATGCTGAGCTGAAGTAAAGGTATATCAGAGAACATGAACTGTAAACCCACCATCAGTTCAGTGGGAGTCTGAAATCTGGTGTTTTTTCCCAAATCACCTGGTGCTACTAACGCTTTGAAGTTCTCAAATAGCTGCTCCGTGCATTCTATCCAGGTGTTAGAGATGTTGTCTGTGTGAGAGAAAAGGGGACGCATGCTTACTTCTTACTCAGAGCTGGAACCCCAATACTATTAACAATAGTTTTTCTCGTGGCTTTCCAATTTCTATACGTTTGATTTCTTTTATTGTATTACAGGTTCTCCACTCTGATACCTAACCCCTGCCTCCACAGAACTCTTCCAAAATCATTTACTTCTCTTTTTTTTCTCATTTTTTTAAAAGGCTTTTTAAAATTTATTTATTTTTTAAACTTTTATTTTACTTTTAACTTTTACAGAGTTTTGTTGTTTACAGATATGTATGTTCTCAGATTAGTCATATGTATATCCCCCCCATCCCACCCCTCCAGATCGTCACACAGCACCCATGAAGGATCTGCTTTTCTCACAGAGCAATGATTAGAGCTATTTTCTGCACATATGATAGTACAGGCCTTCAAGCTACTTCGTTTACACCTCTCACCCACTGTTCCTTCCCCACAATGTCCATATGTCCACTGTCCATGTCTATCTTTCCGTTGCTTCACTGCATGTGCCATCATCACCATTCTACTAGATTCCATATATATGTGCTAGTATATTGTACTTGTCCTCTTTCTGACTGACTTCACATTTTATGATACGTTCTAGATCCAGCCACCTCACTAGGGATGATTCTTCTGCATTTCTTTTTACAACTGAGTAGTACTCCATTGTATATATGTACCAGAGCTTTTGGATCCATTCGTTCATCAATGGGCATCTAGGTTGCTTCCATGTTCTAGCTACTGTATAGAGAGCTGCAATGAACATTGGGGTACAGGTGCTTCGTTCAGATTTAATTTCATCAGGGTATAAGCAAAATAGGTGCTCTTCTAAGAAGTAGTTCCATTCCGTTCTGAGTTTCCTGGGAGTTTTGGCCATAAATAGATGTTTTTGTCCCCATTGTCACTACAACACTCACTTCCAGGTCTCTAGCTATGCTGAGCTGAAGTAAAGGTATATCAGAGAACATGAACTGTAAACCCACCATCAGTTCAGTGGGAGTCTGAAATCTGGTGTTTTTTCCCAAATCACCTGGTGCTACTAACGCTTTGAAGTTCTCAAATAGCTGCTCCGTGCATTCTATCCAGGTGTTAGAGATGTTGTCTGTGTGAGAGAAAAGGGGACGCATGCTTACTTCTTACTCAGAGCTGGAACCCCAATACTATTAACAATAGTTTTTCTCGTGGCTTTCCAATTTCTATACGTTTGATTTCTTTTATTGTATTACAGGTTCTCCACTCTGATACCTAACCCCTGCCTCCACAGAACTCTTCCAAAATCATTTACTTCTCTTTTTTTTCTCATTTTTTTAAAAGGCTTTTTAAAATTTATTTATTTTTTAAACTTTTATTTTACTTTTAACTTTTACAGAGTTTTGTTGTTTACAGATATGTATGTTCTCAGATTAGTCATATGTATATCCCCCCCATCCCACCCCTCCAGATCGTCACACAGCACCCATGAAGGATCTGCTTTTCTCACAGAGCAATGATTAGAGCTATTTTCTGCACATATGATAGTACAGGCCTTCAAGCTACTTCGTTTACACCTCTCACCCACTGTTCCTTCCCCACAATGTCCATATGTCCACTGTCCATGTCTATCTTTCCGTTGCTTCACTGCATGTGCCATCATCACCATTCTACTAGATTCCATATATATGTGCTAGTATATTGTACTTGTCCTCTTTCTGACTGACTTCACATTTTATGATACGTTCTAGATCCAGCCACCTCACTAGGGATGATTCTTCTGCATTTCTTTTTACAACTGAGTAGTACTCCATTGTATATATGTACCAGAGCTTTTGGATCCATTCGTTCATCAATGGGCATCTAGGTTGCTTCCATGTTCTAGCTACTGTATAGAGAGCTGCAATGAACATTGGGGTACAGGTGCTTCGTTCAGATTTAATTTCATCAGGGTATAAGCCTAAGAGTGGGATTGCTGGGTCATATGGTGCTTCTATGTTTAGTTTTTTAAGAACTCTCCAGACTGTCTTCCATAGAGGCTGTATCAATCTACATTCCCACCAGCAATGCAGGAGTGTTCCCTTTTCTCTGCACCCTCTCCAGCATTTATTGTCTGTCAATTTGTGGATGATGGCCATTCTGACGGGTGTGAGGTAATATCTCATTGTAGTTTTGATTTGCATTTCTCTAATGATAAGTGAGATTGAGCATTGTTTCATGTGTTTTTGGGCCATCTGTATGTCCTTTTTGGAGAGGTGTCTGTTTAGGTCCTTTTCCCATTTTTTGATTGGGTTGTTCGTTTTTCCAGTGCTGAGTTGTCTGAGTTGCTTGTAGATTTTGGAGATTAATTCTTTGTCTGTTGTTTCATTTGCTATGATTTTCTCCCATTCTGTGGGCTGTCTGTTCAGCTTTTTTGTAATTTTTTTAGCTGTACAAAAGCTTTTAAGTTTCATTAGGTCCCACATGTTCATTTGTCTTTTTAGCTCCGCTATTCTAGTAGGTGGGTCAGAGAAGATCTTGCTTTGATTGATGTCCTTGAGGGTTTTGCCTATATTCTCCTCTAAGAGTTTGATGGTTTCTGGCCTTACATTTATGTCTTTAATCCATTTTGAGTTGATCTTAGTGTATGGTGTCAGGGAATGTTCCAACTTCATTGTTTTGCATGTAGCTGTCCAATTTTCCCAGCACCATTTGTTGAAGAGGCTGTCTTTGTCCCATTTTATATGTTCGCCTCCTTTGTCAAAAATAAGGTACTCATAGGTGCATGGGTTTATCTCTGGGTTCTCTATCTTGTTCCATTGGTCGATATTTCTGTTTTTGTGCCAGTACCATACTGTCTTGATGACTGTTGCTTTGTAGTAGAGTCTGACGTTGGGGAGGCTGATCCCCCCAGCTCCATTCTTCTTCCTCAGGATTGCTTTGGCTATTCGAGGTCTTTTGTGTTTCCATATGAACTGTATTATTCTTTGGTCTAGTTCTGTGAAGAATGTCATTGGTAGTTTGATAGGGATCACATTGAATCTATAGATGACATTTGGTAATATGGTCATTTTCACAATATTGATTCTTCCGATCCAGGAACATGGAATATCTCCCCATCTGTTTAAGTCTTCTTTAATGTCTCTCATGAGTGTCTTGTAATTTTCTGTGTACAGTTCTTTGGTTTCTTTGGGTAGGTTTATTCCTAGATATTTGATTCTTTTGGTTGCGATGGTGAGGGGATTGCCTCTTTGATTTCATTTTCTGATTTTTCATTGTTTGTATATAGGAATGCCAGTGATTTCTGTGTATTGATTTTGTTTTTTTTTTTTAATTTATTTATTTATTTATTTTTGTACATATATGTTCCCAGATCATTCATATGCATATCCCTTGACCTCCCTCCACCCAGTTCCCGCACTCCCATCCCTCCAGACCATCGCTCCAAGTGGTTGTAGGTACTCCTATTCCCCTAGCACAATGACAATAGCTATCTTTTCTACACATGACAGTATAGGTTTCCATGTTACTCCCTCCCACTGTTTGGTCTCCACAATGTCTTTATGTCTATTCTCTGTTTTTTCATGAGTTCACTGCGTGTGTTATCATGACCATCTTACTAGATCCCATATATATGAGTTAGTATACTATAGGGGGTTTTCAGCTTTTTGTAATTTCTTTAGCTGTACAAAAGCTTTTAAGTTTCATAGTAGGTTTTTTTGGGTTTTTCAGAGAAGATCTTGCTTTGATTGATGTCCTTGAGGGTTTTGCCTATATTCTCCTCTAAGAGTTTGATGGTTTCTGGCCTTACATTTATGTCTTTAATCCATTTTGAGTTGATCTTAGTGTATGGTGTCAGGGAATGTTCCAACTTCATTGTTTTGCATGTAGCTGTCCAATTTTCCCAGCACCATTTGTTGAAGAGGCTGTCTTTGTCCCATTTTATATGTTCGCCTCCTTTGTCAAAAATAAGGTACTCATAGGTGCATGGGTTTATCTCTGGGTTCTCTATCTTGTTCCATTGGTCGATATTTCTGTTTTTGTGCCAGTACCATACTGTCTTGATGACTGTTGCTTTGTAGTAGAGTCTGACGTTGGGGAGGCTGATCCCCCCAGCTCCATTCTTCTTCCTCAGGATTGCTTTGGCTATTCGAGGTCTTTTGTGTTTCCATATGAACTGTATTATTCTTTGGTCTAGTTCTGTGAAGAATGTCATTGGTAGTTTGATAGGGATCACATTGAATCTATAGATGACATTTGGTAATATGGTCATTTTCACAATATTGATTCTTCCGATCCAGGAACATGGAATATCTCCCCATCTGTTTAAGTCTTCTTTAATGTCTCTCATGAGTGTCTTGTAATTTTCTGTGTACAGTTCTTTGGTTTCTTTGGGTAGGTTTATTCCTAGATATTTGATTCTTTTGGTTGCGATGGTGAGGGGATTGCCTCTTTGATTTCATTTTCTGATTTTTCATTGTTTGTATATAGGAATGCCAGTGATTTCTGTGTATTGATTTTGTTTTTTTTTTTTAATTTATTTATTTATTTATTTTTGTACATATATGTTCCCAGATCATTCATATGCATATCCCTTGACCCTCCCCCCACCCAGTTCCCCCCTCCCATCCCTCCAGACCATCGCTCCAAGTGGTTGTAGGTACTCCTATTCCCCTAGCACAATGACAATAGCTATCTTTTCTACACATGACAGTATAGGTTTCCATGTTACTCCCTCCCACTGTTTGGTCTCCACAATGTCTTTATGTCTATTCTCTGTTTTTTCATGAGTTCACTGCGTGTGTTATCATGACCATCTTACTAGATCCCATATATATGAGTTAGTATACTATACTTGTCTTTCTCTTTTTGACTTACTTCACTTTTTATGATAGGTTCTAGAGCCAGCCACCTCATTAGGACTGAGTCTTCTGCATTTCTTTTAACAGCTGAGTAGTATTCCATTGTATATATGTACCAGAGCTTCTGGATCCATTCATTTGTCGATGGACATCTAGGTTGCTTCCATGTTCTGGCTATTGTATAGAGAGCTGCAATGAACATTGGGGTACAGGTGCCTCTTTCATTTTTGATTTCATCAGGATATAGGCCTAATAGTGGGATTGCTGGGTCATAGGGTGCTTCTATTTTTAGTTTTTTAAGGAATCTCCATATTGTCTTCCATAGAGGTTGTATTAATTTACATTTCCACCAGCAATGCAAGAGGGTTCCCTTTTCTCCACACCCTCTCCAGCATTTGTGACTTTGCTGAATTCACTGATTAGCTCTAGTAGTTTTGTAATAGTGTCTTTGGGATTTTCTATGTATATTATCATGTCATCTGTGAATAAAGAGACTTTGACTTCTTCCTTTCCAATCTGGATTCCTTTTATTTTTTTCTCTTCTCTTATTGCTGTTGCTAGAACTTCCAGGACTATGTTGAGTAATAGCAGTGAAAGTGGACACCCTTGTCTTGTTCCTGATCTTAGAGGAGATGCTTTGAGTTTTTCACCATTGAGGATAATGTTTGCTGTGGGCTTCTCATAGATGGCTTTCACTATGTTGAGATAGGTTCCTTCTATGCCCATTTTTTGAAGAGTTTTTATCATAAATGTGTGTTGCACTTTGTCGAAGGCTTTTTCTGCATCTATTGAGATGATCATGTGATTTTTGTCTCTCAATTTGTTGATATGGTGTATCACATTGATTGATTTGCGGATGTTGAAGAATCCTTGCATGCCTGGGATGAACTCAACTTGATCGTGATGTATGAGCTTTTTGATGTGTTGTTAAATTCTGTTTGCTAGGATTTTGTTGAGGATTTGGCGTCTAAATTCATCATTGAAATTGGCCTATAATTTTCTTTTTTTGCGTTGTCTTTGCCTGACTTTGGTATCAGGGTGATGGCGGCCTCATAGAATGTGTTTGAAGTATTCCTTCCTGAGCAATTTTTTGGAAGAGTTTTAGAAGGACAGGCATTAGCTCTTCTTTAAATGTTTGGTAGAATTCACTTGTGAAACCATCTGGCCCTGGGCTTTTATTTTTGGGTAGATTTTTGATCACAAAGTCGATTTCTGAGCTTATGATTGGCTTGTTCATAGTTTCTATTTCTTCCTGGTTGAGTCTTGGGAGATTAATCTCTAAGAAACTGTCCATTTCTTCCAGGTTGTCCAGTTTGTTGCCATAGAGTTGTTCATAATAGTCTCCTATAATCCTTTGGATTTCTGCATGATCTGTTGTAATCTCTCCTTTTTCATTTTTGAGTTTGGTGATCTGGTTCTTCTTTCTTCTTTTCTTGATGAGTCTGGCCAGTGGTTTGTCAATTTTATTTACCTTTTCGAAGAACCAGCTTTTTGTTTTATCTTTACTATTGTTTCTTTCATTTCTTTTTCATTTATTTCTGCTCTGATCTTTATGATTTCTCTTTTTCTCCTGGCTTTGGGGTGTTTTTGTTCTTCTTTCTTGAGTTGTTTTAAGCGTAGGGTTAGGTCATCTGTTTGAGATTTTCCTAGTTTCTTGAGGTAGGATTGAGTTGCTATGAACTCCCCTCTTAGAACTGCTTTTGCTGTATCCCATAGGTTTTGCACTGTTGTGTGTTCATTGTCGTTTTCTTCTATGAATTTTTTTATTCCTCCTTTGATTTGCTCAGTAATCTGTTTTTTAGGTATGTGTTGTTCAATCTCCATGTGTTTGTGTTTTTAGCAGTTTTTTTTTCCTGTAGTTGATCTCTAGTCTCATTGCATTGTCGTCCGAGAAGATGGTTGATATAATTTCAATTTTCTTGAATTGACAGGTTTGATTTGTGGCCCAAGATGTGGTCTATCCTGGAGAATGTCCCATGAGCACTTGAGAAGAAAGTATATTCTTCTGCTTTTGGATGGAAGGTCCTAAAGATAGCCATGAGGTCCATCTCTTCTAGTGTGGCACTTAAGGCTTGTGTTTCTTTATTAATTTTCTGTTTGGATGGTCTGTCCATTGGTGTGAGAGGAGTGTTAAAGTCTCCTACTATGATTGTGTTATTGTCAATGTCTTCTTTTATGTCTGAAAGTGTTTGTCTTATGTATTGGGGTGCTCTTGTGTTGGGTGCATAGATATTTATGATTGTTATGTCTTCCTCTTAGATCAATCCCTTGATCATTATGTAGTGTCCTGCCTTGTCTCTTCTAATCTTTATTTTGAGGTCTATTTTGTCTGATATGAGGATTGCTACTCCAGCTTTCTTTTGATTTCCATTTGCATGGAATTTCTTTTTCCAGCCTCTCACTTTCAGTCTATGAGTGTCTCTAGGTCTGAAATGAGTTTCCTGGAGGCAGCATATGCATGGGTCGTGTTTTTGAATCCATTCAGCCACTCTGTGTCTTTTGGTTGGGGCATTTAGTCCATTTACATTTAAAGGAATTATTGATACAAGTGATCCTATTGTCATCTTCTTAGATGTTCTGATGGGTTTGTTTCGTGGATCTTCTCCTTTTATACTTAAAGTCTGTGTAAGTCCCTTTAACACTTGTTGTAAGACTGGTTTGGTGTTACTAAATTCTTTTAATTTTTTGCTTATCTGTAAAGCTTTTGACTTCTCCATCAATTTTGAATGAGATCCTTGCAGGGTAGAGGATTCTTGCTTGCAGATTATTCTCTTTTAGCCGTTTAAATGTATCCTGCCATTCCCTTCTGGCCTGCAGAGTTTCTGTTGAAAGATCACCTGTTAAACATATAGGCTTTCCCTTTTATGTCACTAGTTGCTTTTCCCTTGCTGCTTTGAGAATTCTGTCTTTGTGTTTAATTTGTGTTAGCTTCATTAATATGTGTCTTGGTGTGTTTCTTCCCGGGTTTATTCTGTATGGTACTCTTTGTGCTTCTTGGACTTCATTGACTATTTCCTTTCCCATGTTGGGGAAATTTTCAACTAGAATCTCTTCAAAAATTTTCTCATAGCCTTTCTTTTTTCTTTTTCTTCTGGAACCCCTATAATTCGAATATTGGTGCGTTTGATATTATCCCAGAGGCTATCCTCTGCTCTTTTCATTCTTTGAGCTAGATTCTGTTTTTCAGCAGTTACTTCCACCATTCTATCTTCCAGCTCACTTATCTGGTCTTCTGTCTCAGATACTCTGCTCTTAATTCCTTCTACAGTGTTTTTCAGTTCAGCAATTGAGTTGTTTGTCTCTGTTACTTTTTTTGTAAGTTCTTGTATTTCTTTATTCAATGTGTTAGTTGTGTCTTGAAATTTTTCTGAAATTCTGTTTGCAGTGTTTTTGATCATCCTTACTATCATTCTTCTGAAATCACTTTCAGGTCTTTTTGCAAAACTCCAGCTTTCTTTTGATTTCCATTTGCATGGAATTTCTTTTTCCAGCCTCTCACTTTCAGTCTATGAGTGTCTCTAGGTCTGAAATGAGTTTCCTGGAGGCAGCATATGCATGGGTCGTGTTTTTGAATCCATTCAGCCACTCTGTGTCTTTTGGTTGGGGCATTTAGTCCATTTACATTTAAAGGAATTATTGATACAAGTGATCCTATTGTCATCTTCTTAGATGTTCTGATGGGTTTGTTTCGTGGATCTTCTCCTTTTATACTTAAAGTCTGTGTAAGTCCCTTTAACACTTGTTGTAAGACTGGTTTGGTGTTACTAAATTCTTTTAATTTTTTGCTTATCTGTAAAGCTTTTGACTTCTCCATCAATTTTGAATGAGATCCTTGCAGGGTAGAGGATTCTTGCTTGCAGATTATTCTCTTTTAGCCGTTTAAATGTATCCTGCCATTCCCTTCTGGCCTGCAGAGTTTCTGTTGAAAGATCACCTGTTAAACATATAGGCTTTCCCTTGTATGTCACTAGTTGCTTTTCCCTTGCTGCTTTGAGAATTCTGTCTTTGTGTTTAATTTGTGTTAGCTTCATTAATATGTGTCTTGGTGTGTTTCTTCCCGGGTTTATTCTGTATGGTACTCTTTGTGCTTCTTGGACTTCATTGACTATTTCCTTTCCCATGTTGGGGAAATTTTCAACTAGAATCTCTTCAAAAATTTTCTCATAGCCTTTCTTTTTTCTTTTTCTTCTGGAACCCCTATAATTCGAATATTGGTGCGTTTGATATTATCCCAGAGGCTATCCTCTGCTCTTTTCATTCTTTGAGCTAGATTCTGTTTTTCAGCAGTTACTTCCACCATTCTATCTTCCAGCTCACTTATCTGGTCTTCTGTCTCAGATACTCTGCTCTTAATTCCTTCTACAGTGTTTTTCAGTTCAGCAATTGAGTTGTTTGTCTCTGTTACTTTTTTTGTAAGTTCTTGTATTTCTTTATTCAATGTGTTAGTTGTGTCTTGAAATTTTTCTGAAATTCTGTTTGCAGTGTTTTTGATCATCCTTACTATCATTCTTCTGAAATCACTTTCAGAAAGTTTGTCCAAATCCTCTTCATTGATTTGATCTTGTGTGTTTGTAGATTGTTCCTTCACTTGTGTGGTATTTCTCTGCCGTTTCATTGTTATTATTAATTTTTTAACTAACTCTGTTTGGGGTTTCCTTTTCCCAGACTTTGAGTTACGTCTGTTGGTGTTGTTTGGATGGGGCTTCTTATTCTGGTGATGCTGGTGGTTGGGTGATGTCAGGACTTGCATACAAATGCTTGCCTTTGTTGGCATTCTCACTGTTTATTGCTCTCTAATGTTAGACGTTCTCTAGTATTATAGAGTTGTGGAGTCAGTGCTCCCTCCCTAAAGCCCCGGGGCTTGTTGCCTGACCAGGAAATGAAGATTTCACGGCTGGTTTGTTATGGCATTAAATGATATTAAAACATATATACACAAATGAGAAACAGAAGGTATACCTTTAACAAATGGCAATTAAAATATTATGCAAATACTATTTAGCGTATTGAATTATACACACAAACATATACAGCTGTAACATAACCCAAGCATTCCAACCAAAAATATAGTACAAAACGTTAGCACGGCGGATAGAGAAAACCAAGAATGACATCTACCAGTTAATAACCCAACTAAGTAGAGCACAAATTGGAGAATAATGCTAGAGCAGGGTCCTCTTTGGGGATAAGGCAATGAGGACAGAACAGACTAAGAAATATGGTGGGAAAAGGGAAAAAGAGAAAGGGAGGATAGAAGAGAAATATAGAATAATACTGCAAAGTTAAATATAGGGAGATAAAGATTTGTATGTATTAGAGTTTAGTGCTGTAGGAAAGAAGCATCAGAGAAAGCAAAGAGTTATAGAGGAAGTAGTAGTACAAATAAAAGAATTTTAAAATTAAAACAGAGATAAGTATATAGGAAGATATAGAAAAACAAAGCAAAAACAATAAAAACAAACAAAGCCCCCACAGAACCTTAAAAGGCCAATGTGGAACCAGAAGTTTATACCAAAATAAAATGTGTGGTTTAAAAGGAAAAAGAGAAAAAAATTATATAAACGTGAATATATTCAGTATTACTGATAAGATTAGTAGTGTCAATAGAATTCAGTAGAGGAAATAAACACCCACACTCACATACCCAAAAAAAAAAAGGAGGGGTGGGCACTGAGGGGGTTTCGGAAAAAGGGAAAAAAACAATTGAAAACAAAACAAAACAAAAAAAGCAATAAAAAAGAATAAGAAATAAAATGAAATTTAAAAAGTCCAGCAGTAACTCCAGCTTCAGACAAAACGTGAAAATAGTGTTTATGTGCTTCTGTCTCTTGCTGACTATTCAAGAATTATCAGTCTTTTTCTTGCCTCTGGCAGTGGTTGGATCTGAAGACCTCTTTTACTGCTTGTTTATTTCCGCCTATTCCAGAACTAAAAGGCCTGCCCAGGCTGGCCCTAGGAGTTTCTTAATCCTTAATCCAAATCCCTTTTCTTGCTGGGTGGAGCTAAATTCCCGCCCTGCAGTTTGGCCAGCAGCCAAACTACAGTAGGGAAAATGGCGTCTCTCTTACAAAGGATTTACTCCCACACTGTCTATGGGAGGCATTTCCGCAGTGACCCCGACCCTGCTGCAAGCCACCATTGACCCCCGCCACCGCGGGAGATGTCAGATTTCTCAGAGGTGAGTCTGGCTAAGTCTCCTGCAGGGTCGCTATTCCCCTCTCCCAGATCATGGTGCACACAGAGTTTCTAGTCCTACTCGGTGGCTCTATGATACAGTTAATGGTAACCTCCTTCAAAGGGAACAGAGTAGCATCCTTCCAAGGACTGCTCAAGGGCACTTCTAGCTCAAGGGGGCACTTGGGCCCTCCAAAGCAGGTCTGGCTCAGTCCTTTGTGGGCGTCACTGCTCCTTTCCTGGGTCTTGATCTGCAACAGGCTTTGCACCTTTGCCCCACCCAGCCTCTCTGGCGGGTATGAGGTTTGACTTTTAAAAGCACGATTGCAGGACTTCCCAATGGTCCAGTGGGTAAATAGTCTGCCTTGCAATGCAAGGGGCACCGGTTCAATCCCTGGCCCGGGAAGATCCCTCATGCCATGGAGGCTGGGCTGGTGTGTCTAACTGTGAGCCAGTGCTCTGGAGCACATGCACCCAGAGCTAGTGCTCTGCAGTGAGAGAAGCCACTGCAATGGGAGGCCCACACAGGCTGAAGAATAAAGATGGATGAAAATAAATAAATAAAATTCCAAAAAAAAAAAAAAAAGGCACGATTGCGCCCTTCTTACCGTCTTGTTGCGACTTCTTCTTTGTTCTTCGATGTGGGGTATCTTTCTGTGATCAGATCCAACCTCCTCCTGTCGATGGTTTCTCAGGAACTCATTGCAATTCAGGCGATTTTGCAGGAGAGACCAGTGCACATCCTTCTACGCCACCATCTTAGCTCCACCCCCAAAATCAATTTACTTCTACTCAAAGCCTTTCCTTAATCATTCTTTTTCTTGTGCACAGTCTTCTTCCCTGTCCCACCAGCTACTAGTTACCTTCCTCACTGGAAGCGCTGATGCTGAAGTTGAAACTCTAACACTCTGGCCACCTAGTAAGAAGAGCTGACTCATTGGAAAACACCCTGATTCTGGGAAAGGTTGAAAGCAAAAGAAGAAGGGAAAATGGCTCTCTTACAAAGGATTTCCCCCGCGGGGTTGAGGACCCTGCTGCAAGCCACCATTGACCCCGCCACCGCGGAGATGTCAGATTTCTCAGAGGTGAGTCTGGCTAAGTCTCCTGCAGGGTCGCTATTCCCCTCTCCCAGATCATGGTGCACACAGAGTTTCTAGTCCTACTCGGTGGCTCTATGATACAGTTAATGGTAACCTCCTTCAAAGGGAACAGAGTAGCATCCTTCCAAGGACTGCTCAAGGGCACTTCTAGCTCAAGGGGGCACTTGGGCCCTCCAAAGCAGGTCTGGCTCAGTCCTTTGTGGGCGTCACTGCTCCTTTCCTGGGTCTTGATCTGCAACAGGCTTTGCACCTTTGCCCCACCCAGCCTCTCTGGCGGGTATGAGGTTTGACTTTTAAAAGCACGATTGCAGGACTTCCCAATGGTCCAGTGGGTAAATAGTCTGCCTTGCAATGCAAGGGGCACCGGTTCAATCCCTGGCCCGGGAAGATCCCTCATGCCATGGAGGCTGGGCTGGTGTGTCTAACTGTGAGCCAGTGCTCTGGAGCACATGCACCCAGAGCTAGTGCTCTGCAGTGAGAGAAGCCACTGCAATGGGAGGCCCACACAGGCTGAAGAATAAAGATGGATGAAAATAAATAAATAAAATTCCAAAAAAAAAAAAAAAAGGCACGATTGCGCCCTTCTTACCGTCTTGTTGCGACTTCTTCTTTGTTCTTCGATGTGGGGTATCTTTCTGTGATCAGATCCAACCTCCTCCTGTCGATGGTTTCTCAGGAACTCATTGCAATTCAGGCGATTTTGCAGGAGAGACCAGTGCACATCCTTCTACGCCACCATCTTAGCTCCACCCCCAAAATCAATTTACTTCTACTCAAAGCCTTTCCTTAATCATTCTTTTTCTTGTGCACAGTCTTCTTCCCTGTCCCACCAGCTACTAGTTACCTTCCTCACTGGAAGCGCTGATGCTGAAGTTGAAACTCTAACACTCTGGCCACCTAGTAAGAAGAGCTGACTCATTGGAAAACACCCTGATTCTGGGAAAGGTTGAAAGCAAAAGAAGAAGGGAATGGCAGAGGATGAGATGGTTGGATGGTGTCACTAATTCAATGGACATGAGTTTAAGCAAACTTCAAAAGATGGTGAAGGTCAGGGAAGCTTAGCATGCTGCAGACTATGGGGTAGCAAAGAGTTAGACATGACTTAGCAACTGAATAAAAACAATATACTTAGCAGAGGAGTTGCTGGATGAAACAGTAAGTCTATTTTTACTTTTGAAGTAACTGCCAAAATGTTTTCTACAGTGGTTGAACAATTTAAATATCCACCAGCAGTCTATGAGGGTTCTAATTCCTTCATATCCTGGAAAACACATCTTATTAACTTT
This sequence comes from Tragulus kanchil, assembly GCA_022376925.1. NCBI lineage: Eukaryota > Metazoa > Chordata > Mammalia > Artiodactyla > Tragulidae > Tragulus > Tragulus kanchil. Next base: position 127,730,735 of record JAIOJX010000002.1, read on the forward strand.
TTAAATTACAATCATGTGAATGGATATAAGTGGTATTGTGGTTTTGACTTGCATTTTGATGACGGCTAACGATGTTGAGTGCTTCTTTATATGCTCATTGGTCATTTGTGTATCTTTTTTTATTATTATTTTTAAATAAACATTTATTTATTTATTTATTTTGGGGGGAGCGGGTTGGGGACAGAGGGGGTGGACGGGCCACTTCTATTGGTCTTTCATTTGTCTATTTTCATCTGTCTTTTTTGTTCTTTGGCTCTTGTGGGCCTCCCATCGCGGTGGCCTCTGTTGTTGCTCCAGAGCTCCAGCTCGGTAATTGGACACATCAGTGCAGCTGCTCCACGGCACGTGGGATCTTCCCAGGCCAGGGATCAAACCGGCACCCCTTGCACTGCAAGGCGGTGTCCTTACCCACTGGACCACCAGGGAAGTCCGCCATTTGTGTATCTTTCTGTGATCAGATCCAACCTCCTCCTGTCGATGGTTTCTCAGGAACTCATTGCAATTCAGGCGATTTTGCAGGAGAGACCAGTGCACATCCTTCTACGCCACCATCTTAGCTCCACCCCCAAAATCAATTTACTTCTACTCAAAGCCTTTCCTTAATCATTCTTTTTCTTGTGCACAGTCTTCTTCCCTGTCCCACCAGCTACTAGTTACCTTCCTCACTGGAAGCGCTGATGCTGAAGTTGAAACTCTAACACTCTGGCCACCTAGTAAGAAGAGCTGACTCATTGGAAAACACCCTGATTCTGGGAAAGGTTGAAAGCAAAAGAAGAAGGGAATGGCAGAGGATGAGATGGTTGGATGGTGTCACTAATTCAATGGACATGAGTTTAAGCAAACTTCAAAAGATGGTGAAGGTCAGGGAAGCTTAGCATGCTGCAGACTATGGGGTAGCAAAGAGTTAGACATGACTTAGCAACTGAATAAAAACAATATACTTAGCAGAGGAGTTGCTGGATGAAACAGTAAGTCTATTTTTACTTTTGAAGTAACTGCCAAAATGTTTTCTACAGTGGTTGAACAATTTAAATATCCACCAGCAGTCTATGAGGGTTCTAATTCCTTCATATCCTGGAAAACACATCTTATTAACTTTTTAAATTACAATCATGTGAATGGATATAAGTGGTATTGTGGTTTTGACTTGCATTTTGATGACGGCTAACGATGTTGAGTGCTTCTTTATATGCTCATTGGTCATTTGTGTATCTTTTTTTATTATTATTTTTAAATAAACATTTATTTATTTATTTATTTTGGGGGGAGCGGGTTGGGGACAGAGGGGGTGGACGGGCCACTTCTATTGGTCTTTCATTTGTCTATTTTCATCTGTCTTTTTTGTTCTTTGGCTCTTGTGGGCCTCCCATCGCGGTGGCCTCTGTTGTTGCTCCAGAGCTCCAGCTCGGTAATTGGACACATCAGTGCAGCTGCTCCACGGCACGTGGGATCTTCCCAGGCCAGGGATCAAACCGGCACCCCTTGCACTGCAAGGCGGTGTCCTTACCCACTGGACCACCAGGGAAGTCCGCCATTTGTGTATCTTATTGTGAGAAGTATCTACTTAATTCTCTTGCCCTGGGACCTCCCTTGTGGTACAGTGGCTAGGACTCCGTGCTCCCAATGCAAGGGGCCTGGCTCGTTCCCTGGTCAGGGAACTAGATCCACATGTCACAACTAAGAGTTCACATGCTCCCACTAAAGATCCCAAATACCCCAGAAAAATACATAAATCTTAAAAAAAAAATCTTTTGCCCTTTTCAAGATTTCCCTGGCATTCCAGTGGTTAAGAAGCCCACTCCCAATGCAGGGGATGTGGGTTCGATACCTGGCTGGGGAACCAGGATTCCACGTGCCATGGGGCAACTAAGCCTGTGTGCCACAACTACTGAGCACGTGTGCCTCAACTAGACACTACCCGCACTGGAGGCTGCATGCCACAACTAGAGAGTAACCTGTGCACTGCATCAAAGAGCCCACATGCCTCAACTAAGACTCAATGCAGCCATAAATAAACAAGAATTTTAAGATATTATGGAAAACTCATTTGCCCTTTACAATATAAAATTCTCTGCTATGGCATTTCTTTCATGCAGTGCTAAATAATGCTGCTTATGATGACGTTTCTGACCACCTGGGCATTGATGGTTGTGAAAATCTGAGACATAAAACAAAAATCAACCAAACAAAAAACCCTTACAGCAAGCAGAACTTCTTATATATTACGGTGTCTAAAGTTTCGTAGTTTTCTTTGCATCTTACTAAAAGTGTATCTAGAAGTCCCGTCTCTGCCTTTAATGCTCTAATCATGTCATCCATAAGAATTTTTTATAAGAATTTTAAAAGTTAAAATAAAAATATCAAAGATGCTCTCCAAATGTGAATGCTAAAGTCCAGTCTCAAAAAAGTAGACAGCCTAAGTCAATTTAATCATGCCCATTTAAAAAATTCATATTGTTATGTAAGACAACAGAGCTGTGTGTTTCCTATTCTATTTTGGGGAGGCCGCGGTTGGTCTTGAAAACAAGCCAGAGTGGGAAACTGACCGTGAAAAGCCCATCTACCAAACCAACGAATGTTATATTATACAAATTGCTTTAACCATATAAAGAAACCTAAAGAATGTCCATTCTATTCCCAACCTGGCCTCTTTAGAGGCAAAAATGAGAAACGAGAAATGTTTGTGAACATAAAATCCCATCACCTAAAACAAGATCAAGCATATAGAAAGTGCCCAGAAAACATCTGCCTGCTGTTGAATGAATAAATGAACGTTCACAGTGCATATCTCTCCAAAAGTTTTCAGAAGCAAACACCCACAGGCAGAGATAAAAGCACAACCTGTTCTGGCCAGCAGGTTTATGTTAATGTCAATTTGGGAACTGAAGATGATAAATACTAGTTTAGGGCAAACCCTGGGAGATGGTGAAGAACAGGGGAGCCTGGTGTGTGGCAGTTCATGAGGCCACAAAGAGTCGGACATAACTTAGCAAATGAACATCAACAAAGGCACCAGGAATACTAATTACAAATAACACTTGGGTTTGTTAAGTTGATTTTCATGAATGTTAAATTACAGCAAGTACTATTTGGCCACAAAATTATCTTTCAAAACATCTTGCACCACAATTATTGATGATCAGAGTGCTGGAAATTGAAGCACGCAGCTAACTACTTTAGAATATCTCCAGAAAGACAATCAACTAACCAAAAGGAGAGAGAATTCCTCATTAAGAGGAAGTATGGGAACTTCCCTGGTGGTTCACTAGTTAAGAATCCACCTGCCAATTCAAGGAATGTGGGTTCAATCCCTGGTCTCAGAAGATCCCACATGCCACAGAGCAACTAAGCCTATGTGCTACAACTACTAAGCCTGTGTGCCCTAGAACCCATGTTCTGCAACAAGAGAAGTTACTTCTATTAGAGGTGGCTGGAATGCAACAGTGAAGCCTGCATGCATCAGTGGAGACCAAGTGCAGTCAAGAATAAATACATAAAATTAAAAAAAAAAAAAAGAGGAAGTATGGTGCCAAATGGGGAAGAAAATAGAGTATTAAATTTCCACTTCAGTTTTCCTCTTAGTTGTTACCAAAATGTTATGGTTTAATGTTAATAAAAATACAATCAAGCAGGAATGGTTAGAGGGAATCATAATAAATTCTAATGTCCTTAGTATTCATTTACACATAATTTCAATTTAAAAAAGAAAACTAATTAAAGTAGGTAAATGAGGACACTTTTAGCTCCAGGGAAATGTCTTGTATGAATGTTAGAGAGTAATTACTATTATTTTCTTCTTTAGTGGCTTCCAGGAAAGCAATAAACTGTTCTCACGTAGCTCTTAATGAATCACTCTGGGGCTTATTAAAAGTTAGCAGTTGATTATGAAGTTTCAACTTATTAATAGGTTGCTCTGGTGATCACTACAGGCACCTAGTATTCCTTCTGGACCACCCTCGTTTCGGTTGCCTGTTGTTCTCATGAATGACTATCCCAGGAGGCAGTATCAGGAGGGGCCTCTTAGAAAGTCATCTTGATAAATTGTTGGTCAAGTTCTGGGTTCTCTCTCTTAGGGAGGGAAAGGCAGCTCCCATGCTCTCAATTAAGCTTGCCTCTTGTGGAGACACGACCTCTACTGAGTGGAGATACTTTCTCATAGACAGGTTAGGGCATTTTTTTTTTTTTCATTTTCTGTTTTAGGGTATGGTTTTAAACAGAATTATTTATGCGTGAAATGTTGCAATGTCTGAGACTTGCTTTAAAATATTCCAAAGCAAAACACGATAAAAAAAAACTGGAGGGGGTAAATGAAACAAAATAGGCAAACTGTTGAAGCCTACATAGGGGTTCATCATATAACTATTCTCTACTTTGTGTATTTGATAATTTTTATAATTAAAATATTAAAATAGGCACCAATAAAAGGATTGTTAATCTCCTCCATGCATTAAATCAGCTATCGCTCTATGTATTAGAACTCTGACACAATGAATAGAAACACAATTCACACTGGCCTAAACAATAAAAGGAAGTTATAGGTTTCTGTATTCATAGCTGAGAAGTCCACGACAATTCTAGGTGTCAGGTGATGCTTGATCTCACAGATATTTACCACTGTTTTGCCTTCTGTGGTGTTGGTTTTTTAATTTTTTTTTCTGGTCACTTGTATTGGTCTTTCATTTATTTTCATCCATCTTTGTTCTTTGGCCTGTGTGGCCCTCCCATTGCAGTGGCCTCTCTCACTGCAGAGCACCAACTCTGAGCGCATGCACTCCAGAGCTCTGGCTCGGTAGTTGGACACATCGGTCCAGTTGCTCTGTGGCATGTGGGATCTTCCCAGGCTAGGGATCGAACTGGCACCCCTTGCACTGCAAGGTGGTGTCCTTACTCACTGGACCACCAGGGAAGCCCTGAGGTGTTGGTTTTGCCCTAAGACTCATTTCTCTCCTGTTTCAAGGAGACTGAACATCTACTGAGTTACATGCATCATCCTACAAGTGCTGGGTCTGTTTTAGCATTTCCAACAAGTCATGGTGGGACCAGCATAAGGTCATAGGACTAATTCTGAGCCATCTTCTAACTAAGAAGGCAGAAACTCCTGGGGAGGAGATGAGCTTTGAAGTTGAAAGATCTTATACTGGGTTGTCAGCTTTGTAAAAGTCAAGTGTCATCTTTCAAAATATTTGTTGCCATAGATATTGGAAACAATTGAGACTGTTGTTAAAATATTTGGATCTTCTAGTAGATAGGTAGTATGTGTGTGTGCTCAGTTGCTCTATTGTCCAACTGTGGCACCATGGACCATAGCCTGGCCAGGCTTCTCTGTTTTAAACAGAATTATTTATGCGTGAAATGTTGCAATGTCTGAGACTTGCTTTAAAATATTCCAAAGCAAAACACGATAAAAAAAAACTGGAGGGGGTAAATGAAACAAAATAGGCAAACTGTTGAAGCCTACATAGGGGTTCATCATATAACTATTCTCTACTTTGTGTATTTGATAATTTTTATAATTAAAATATTAAAATAGGCACCAATAAAAGGATTGTTAATCTCCTCCATGCATTAAATCAGCTATCGCTCTATGTATTAGAACTCTGACACAATGAATAGAAACACAATTCACACTGGCCTAAACAATAAAAGGAAGTTATAGGTTTCTGTATTCATAGCTGAGAAGTCCACGACAATTCTAGGTGTCAGGTGATGCTTGATCTCACAGATATTTACCACTGTTTTGCCTTCTGTGGTGTTGGTTTTTTAATTTTTTTTTCTGGTCACTTGTATTGGTCTTTCATTTATTTTCATCCATCTTTGTTCTTTGGCCTGTGTGGCCCTCCCATTGCAGTGGCCTCTCTCACTGCAGAGCACCAACTCTGAGCGCATGCACTCCAGAGCTCTGGCTCGGTAGTTGGACACATCGGTCCAGTTGCTCTGTGGCATGTGGGATCTTCCCAGGCTAGGGATCGAACTGGCACCCCTTGCACTGCAAGGTGGTGTCCTTACTCACTGGACCACCAGGGAAGCCCTGAGGTGTTGGTTTTGCCCTAAGACTCATTTCTCTCCTGTTTCAAGGAGACTGAACATCTACTGAGTTACATGCATCATCCTACAAGTGCTGGGTCTGTTTTAGCATTTCCAACAAGTCATGGTGGGACCAGCATAAGGTCATAGGACTAATTCTGAGCCATCTTCTAACTAAGAAGGCAGAAACTCCTGGGGAGGAGATGAGCTTTGAAGTTGAAAGATCTTATACTGGGTTGTCAGCTTTGTAAAAGTCAAGTGTCATCTTTCAAAATATTTGTTGCCATAGATATTGGAAACAATTGAGACTGTTGTTAAAATATTTGGATCTTCTACTAGATAGGTAGTATGTGTGTGTGTGCTCAGTTGCTCTATCCTGTCCAACTGTGGCACCATGGACCATAGCCTGGCCAGGCTTCTCTGTTCATGTAATTTCCCAGGCAAGAACATTGGAGTGGGTTGCCATTCTAGAAGATACTGAACATAACTGCTTGTATTGGCCTTGGAGAAGCAGAGTCTTTGGCCAGGCCCTTGCAAAAGTGAAGTCTCCAAGTCCTTTCCTAGAAAGAATGCACAGGCACTAGAGTTCTACTCTGCACTCACTAGCTAACCATGGGACCTGAAGCTTCACCTTCCAGATGTTTAACAGTGATGCTTGTCCCACTACCTAAGAGGCTGTGAAAGTATGGAGGAAAGGGCATTTAACTGAGAGTCAGATATCATGGGATCTAATTTTGTTCCACTAATTCAGATATTCTCTCAGGTTCCCATAATGATGAAAGACTTAAACTAGATCAGTGTTTCCCAAACTGGTATTCCACAAAATCATCTGAGAGATGTTAGGTGCAACTGTAACACACCCACCACCATGATCATGAGGCCGGCAATCACTGCATGCTTGTACTTCTCTCACCTGCCACAGAGCTTACACTGTACATTTAAACATAAACACTGAAATCCTGTAATAAAACACTGACTTTAACTCACTGTCCCCAGATTTACTTAGCTGCAGAATACTTTCTTCATGGAACAACTCTGCATATCTCACGTTGTTCTCTGCCTCCCAGTTTGGGATCCACTGACAGATTTCCAGGGCTCTCCAGGCTCATAGCTCAGTGTTTCTTTTCCTCCAGGGAAGCCCTGGGGGGCCTAAGAATTTCTCTCCTGTTTCAAGGAGACTGAACATCTACTGAGTTACATGCATCATCCTACAAGTGCTGGGTCTGTTTTAGCATTTCCAACAAGTCATGGTGGGACCAGCATAAGGTCATAGGACTAATTCTGAGCCATCTTCTAACTAAGAAGGCAGAAACTCCGGGGGAGGAGATGAGCTTTGAAGTTGAAAGATCTTATACTGGGTTGTCAGCTTTGTAAAAGTCAAGTGTCATCTTTCAAAATATTTGTTGCCATAGATATTGGAAACAATTGAGACTGTTGTTAAAATATTTGGATCTTCTACTAGATAGGTAGTATGTGTGTGTGTGCTCAGTTGCTCTATCCTGTCCAACTGTGGCACCATGGACCATAGCCTGGCCAGGCTTCTCTGTTCATGTAATTTCCCAGGCAAGAACATTGGAGTGGGTTGCCATTCTAGAAGATACTGAACATAACTGCTTGTATTGGCCTTGGAGAAGCAGAGTCTTTGGCCAGGCCCTTGCAAAAGTGAAGTCTCCAAGTCCTTTCCTAGAAAGAATGCACAGGCACTAGAGTTCTACTCTGCACTCACTAGCTAACCATGGGACCTGAAGCTTCACCTTCCAGATGTTTAACAGTGATGCTTGTCCCACTACCTAAGAGGCTGTGAAAGTATGGAGGAAAGGGCATTTAACTGAGAGTCAGATATCATGGGATCTAATTTTGTTCCACTAATTCAGATATTCTCTCAGGTTCCCATAATGATGAAAGACTTAAACTAGATCAGTGTTTCCCAAACTGGTATTCCACAAAATCATCTGAGAGATGTTAGGTGCAACTGTAACACACCCACCACCATGATCATGAGGCCGGCAATCACTGCATGCTTGTACTTCTCTCACCTGCCACAGAGCTTACACTGTACATTTAAACATAAACACTGAAATCCTGTAATAAAACACTGACTTTAACTCACTGTCCCCAGATTTACTTAGCTGCAGAATACTTTCTTCATGGAACAACTCTGCATATCTCACGTTGTTCTCTGCCTCCCAGTTTGGGATCCACTGACAGATTTCCAGGGCCTCTTCCAGGTCCTTCTATACGCCTCAGTGTTGTCTTTGGGGAGAGATGTACCAAGAACCTGCAAGACCCCTATGTCTGTGTGGCCATTTATGCCCTGGCACATCTCTCAAGCACTCAATACCTGAAGAATGGAGAACACTGGGCCAGGGGTGCTCTGAGTAACTATAGCTAATGTTCAGGTGCCTATGGCAAGTTTTTTCCTGTTTGATGTAAGTTGATCTTTGAAGAACATGGGTTTGAACTGTGAGACTCCATGCACGTGCAGACTTTTTTCAATAATTAGGTCCTAGAGCACACAGTCAAAGATTGGTTGAAGTTACAGATGCAGAACCACAGATCCAGAGAGCCAGTGGTTTAGTCATACATGGATTTCCAACCGTGCAGGAGTTGGTACTCCTCCCACAACCTACCCTGTGTGCGGCTTAAGAATCAACTGTATTCATCCTTGTATTTATCACATGCCAATTTTGTGCCCAACACTGACGATTCAAGGCTACACAAGAAAGAGCCCCTGCCCTTCTAATGCTTATATTCTAATGGATGAAGACAGACAAAAAAAGTAGCTTCCCTGGTGGTCCAGTGGGTAAGGATACCGCCTTGCAGTGCAAGGGGCGCCGGTTCCATCCCTGGCCTGGGAAGATCCCATGTGCCGCGGAGCGGCTGGACTCACATGTCCAATTACCGAGCCGGAACTCTGGGGCGCATGTGCCCAGAGCCGGCACTCTGCGACGACAGTGGCCACTGCGATGGGAGGTCCACAGGAGCCAAGGAACAAAGACGGAAGAAAATAAAGAAATGAAAGACCAATAGAAGTGGCCTGCCTGCTCCCCTCCCTCCCCACCCCCCCCCCAAATAAGTAAATAAATAAATCTTAAAAAAGAAAAAAAAAGTAAACAAAGCAAGTAGCTCTACCTTGTGATACGTGCTGTGAAGGGAATAAACACAGCGCTGAGTGGTAAGGGCAGACATGACTGGAACAAGAGTGAAGGTCAAGTGAAGACAGAGAAATCCTGTCATAAAACACTGACTTTAACTCACTGTCCCCAGATTTACTTAGCTGCAGAATACTTTCTTCATGGAACAACTCTGCATATCTCACGTTGTTCTCTGCCTCCCAGTTTGGGATCCACTGACAGATTTCCAGGGCCTCTTCCAGGTCCTTCTATACGCCTCAGTGTTGTCTTTGGGGAGAGATGTACCAAGAACCTGCAAGACCCCTATGTCTGTGTGGCCATTTATGCCCTGGCACATCTCTCAAGCACTCAATACCTGAAGAATGGAGAACACTGGGCCAGGGGTGCTCTGAGTAACTATAGCTAATGTTCAGGTGCCTATGGCAAGTTTTTTCCTGTTTGATGTAAGTTGATCTTTGAAGAACATGGGTTTGAACTGTGAGACTCCATGCACGTGCAGACTTTTTTCAATAATTAGGTCCTAGAGCACACAGTCAAAGATTGGTTGAAGTTACAGATGCAGAACCACAGATCCAGAGAGCCAGTGGTTTAGTCATACATGGATTTCCAACCGTGCAGGAGTTGGTACTCCTCCCACAACCTACCCTGTGTGCGGCTTAAGAATCAACTGTATTCATCCTTGTATTTATCACATGCCAATTTTGTGCCCAACACTGACGATTCAAGGCTACACAAGAAAGAGCCCCTGCCCTTCTAATGCTTATATTCTAATGGATGAAGACAGACAAAAAAAGTAGCTTCCCTGGTGGTCCAGTGGGTAAGGATACCGCCTTGCAGTGCAAGGGGCGCCGGTTCCATCCCTGGCCTGGGAAGATCCCATGTGCCGCGGAGCGGCTGGACTCACATGTCCAATTACCGAGCCGGAACTCTGGGGCGCATGTGCCCAGAGCCGGCACTCTGCGACGACAGTGGCCACTGCGATGGGAGGTCCACAGGAGCCAAGGAACAAAGACGGAAGAAAATAAAGAAATGAAAGACCAATAGAAGTGGCCTGCCTGCTCCCCTCCCTCCACACTCCCCCCAAATAAGTAAATAAATAAATCTTAAAAAAGAAAAAAAAAGTAAACAAAGCAAGTAGCTCTACCTTGTGATACGTGCTGTGAAGGGAATAAACACAGCGCTGAGTGGTAAGGGCAGACATGACTGGAACAAGAGTGAAGGTCAAGTGAAGACAGAGCTCTTGTGCAAGCTTCAATTTCAAAATGTGGGACCTGTGGAGAGGTCCAAGAGGAAAATATTGTACAAGTGCCTCTTAACAGAGTCCGATGACTAAGGGTCCTCACTTCTGCTGCAAGGTGGGATGTATTTGATCTTGGGTTGGGGAAGCAAGATGCTGCAAACCACAAGGTGCAGCTAAAAAATAATAAACTGGGGCTTCCCTTGTGGTCCAGTGGTTAAGAATCTGTCTGACAATGCAAGTCACATGGGTTCAAACAATAGTCCAGGAAGGTCCCACATGCCTTGGGGCAATTAAGCTTGTGAGTTGCAGAAGCCCATGTGCCCTAGAGCCCGTGGTCTGCAACAAGAAGCCACCGCAATGAGAAGCCCACACACAGCAACACTAGAGTGTAGCCCCCACTCACCTCACCTAGAGAAAGCCCATACGCTGCAGCAAAGACACAGCACAAAAATAAATAAATTTTAAAATAAAAAATAAACTATTGCTCCTTAACCTATTTTAAAAGTATCTTTATTTAGTTGCACTGGGTCTTAGTTGCAGCATGTGAACTCTTAGTTTCAGAATGTGGGATCTAGTTTCCTGACCAGGGATGGAACTCAGGCCCCATGCCTTAGGAGCAAGGAGCCTTTGCACTGGACCACAAGGGAAGTCCCAATCTACTAACATTTATTTAAAAGATTGTTTCACAGCTTAAAATCTAATTTCCCTTTAACGCTTCCCTGGTGGTCCAGTGGGTAAGGATACCGCCTTGCAGTGCAAGGGGCGCCGGTTCCATCCCTGGCCTGGGAAGATCCCATGTGCCGCGGAGCGGCTGGACTCACATGTCCAATTACCGAGCCGGAACTCTGGGGCGCATGTGCCCAGAGCCGGCACTCTGCGACGACAGTGGCCACTGCGATGGGAGGTCCACAGGAGCCAAGGAACAAAGACGGAAGAAAATAAAGAAATGAAAGACCAATAGAAGTGGCCTGCCTGCCCCCCCCCCCCCCCCCCCCCCCCCCCAAATAAGTAAATAAATAAATCTTAAAAAAGAAAAAAAAAGTAAACAAAGCAAGTAGCTCTACCTTGTGATACGTGCTGTGAAGGGAATAAACACAGCGCTGAGTGGTAAGGGCAGACATGACTGGAACAAGAGTGAAGGTCAAGTGAAGACAGAGCTCTTGTGCAAGCTTCAATTTCAAAATGTGGGACCTGTGGAGAGGTCCAAGAGGAAAATATTGTACAAGTGCCTCTTAACAGAGTCCGATGACTAAGGGTCCTCACTTCTGCTGCAAGGTGGGATGTATTTGATCTTGGGTTGGGGAAGCAAGATGCTGCAAACCACAAGGTGCAGCTAAAAAATAATAAACTGGGGCTTCCCTTGTGGTCCAGTGGTTAAGAATCTGTCTGACAATGCAAGTCACATGGGTTCAAACAATAGTCCAGGAAGGTCCCACATGCCTTGGGGCAATTAAGCTTGTGAGTTGCAGAAGCCCATGTGCCCTAGAGCCCGTGGTCTGCAACAAGAAGCCACCGCAATGAGAAGCCCACACACAGCAACACTAGAGTGTAGCCCCCACTCACCTCACCTAGAGAAAGCCCATACGCTGCAGCAAAGACACAGCACAAAAATAAATAAATTTTAAAATAAAAAATAAACTATTGCTCCTTAACCTATTTTAAAAGTATCTTTATTTAGTTGCACTGGGTCTTAGTTGCAGCATGTGAACTCTTAGTTTCAGAATGTGGGATCTAGTTTCCTGACCAGGGATGGAACTCAGGCCCCATGCCTTAGGAGCAAGGAGCCTTTGCACTGGACCACAAGGGAAGTCCCAATCTACTAACATTTATTTAAAAGATTGTTTCACAGCTTAAAATATCTAATTGTCCTCTCTGTGAACATTAAACGTCCTTCACTTTTTCATTTTCGGATGCTCTGAAAATGTTCAGTCTTTGTGCAAGACATGGATAAATGCTTAGTGTGAACATCATGATACTGGAAATATTACATTCATCGGCTACAAAATTCAACAGAGGAAAAAAAATTCAACAGGAAGATTTCTTACTAAGTTTTTCCTAGAAGGTGCAGGGTATTCAAATACTAAAAACATTTCCTTTCCTTCTTTTGCCTCTAAGTCATCGTTTATTTTTCATCCATCTTTATTCTTTGCCATGTGTGGGCAATCTTTACATTTTTGTACTAGTGCTTAGACCTGTGCAATTCAAGATTCCTCATCCTACTGTGATGGAAATGAGCGGTGATTCTGATAGATTCCCTACACCTAAAATGGAGTGAAAGACAAGAGCTTGCTTGCAAAATTTTCTCTCACAAAAGCCAGGTGGGAGAACTGCTTTTTATTTTTATTTTTTAAACTTTTTTTCTTTAATTTTTGACCTCTTTTATTGATTTTTTTATCCATTTATTTTCATCCATCTTTATTCTTTGGCCTGTGTGGGCCTCCCATTGCAGTGACCTCTCTTGTTGCAGAGCACTAACTCGTAATTGGACACACCGGTCCAGCCGTTCCAGAGCACGTGGGATCTTCCCGGGCCAGGGATGGAACCAGTGCCCCTTGCACTGCAAGGTGGACTCTTTACCCACTGGGCCACCAGGGAAGCCCCAGGAGAACTGCTTTAAGTGAAGTTGCAGGCACTACCAGATGTGGATGAATTAAACTCCACAGGAGAGCCTGACAAACACTTGACTGAGGAAGAGAATTCAGTGCAGTCCAGTCCCCTTGTCTGATGGAGAATTCATAAATGAAGAAACCCTACACATACAATACTGGTTTCGGAAGATGCTTCCAACAGTGCTCCAGTCTTGCTCCACATTGAACCCACGCAGGGAAGAAACTATAAAAGCGCCAAGTGTGGAGGAGAGTCAGCAACAATATGCTTTCATTAACTTGTTTGAAAAGAAACCTAGAAATGGAGTGGTTAAAGCTTCAATACTTTCTACTGAGGGCACTTTAGAGATTACAGGAAAGAACCCACAGGAAGAACATGAGAGGGCTTCTCCTAGTGGTCCAGTGGGTAAGGACACCGCCTTGCAGTGCAAGGGGCGCCGGTTCGATCCCTGGCCTGGGAAGATCCCACGTGCTGCGGAGCGGCTGGACTGATGTGTCCAATCACCGCGCCGGAGCTCTGGAGCGCGTGCACCCAGAGCCGGCGCTCTGCAACGACAGATGCCACCGCGATGGGAGGCCCACAGGAGCCAAAGAACAAAGACGGATGAAAATAGAGAAAGACCAATAGAAGTGGCCCGCCTGCTCCCCTCCCTCCCCAACTCGACCCCCGCCCAAAAAATAAAAAAAAAAAAAAAAAGAACATGAGACCTTCAGCAAACAATCCTCGGTGAGCCCTGGAGGGAATGCTCCCAAATAAAAGACAGGCATCCTTGATCCACCACATATTGAGTGGGACCCAGTCAGGAAATGCCTATGGTGCTCAGTAAACATCAGTCTGTGCAGTGAACTGGTTCACTGAATGTCTGGCAAATCCTTTACAGTGTTCAAATCTTCTCTACTATCTTAGAGAAGCATTCTTCCTCTCAAGCTCTCCAACAGAATTATACACTGTTCCCAGTTTTAAGAGTGGAAGTTCTCAAGATCAGCTTGAAGTCAGCTTAAAAAAAAAAAAAAAGTCAGCTTAATGGTCAGAACTCAGTATGTGATGGTCTCAGGACAGTGTGGAGAAGGGGTATAGGTTTGGGGGGCTAGACTAGGTCAGTGATCTACTTCTCAAAAGCAACTTTGGGGCCATTTGTAAGGCTGCTGACTGAACACACAAAAAACAGTGCACCTTCTGGTTTATCCTAGCAATTATCTGGTTATGAAGGTCACGTTAGACTTCAATACTAACGTTTGAGGCTGAACCTAGGGTCGTGTCTAACTTCATTTCCACTCCCCTCCCCTCACTTTCCTGACTTCATTTTTAAATCAAGACTCAACTTATGAGAAATACTACTTATGAGAGTTCATCTTGGCCCGCCAAGGGTATAAAAGCGCCAAGTGGTGGAGGAGAGTCAGCAACAATATGCTTTCATTAACTTGTTTGAAAAGAAACCTAGAAATGGAGTGGTTAAAGCTTCAATACTTTCTACTGAGGGCACTTTAGAGATTACAGGAAAGAACCCACAGGAAGAACATGAGAGGGCTTCTCCTAGTGGTCCAGTGGGTAAGGACACCGCCTTGCAGTGCAAGGGGCGCCGGTTCGATCCCTGGCCTGGGAAGATCCCACGTGCTGCGGAGCGGCTGGACTGATGTGTCCAATCACCGCGCCGGAGCTCTGGAGCGCGTGCACCCAGAGCCGGCGCTCTGCAACGACAGATGCCACCGCGATGGGAGGCCCACAGGAGCCAAAGAACAAAGACGGATGAAAATAGAGAAAGACCAATAGAAGTGGCCCGCCTGCTCCCCTCCCTCCCCAACTCGACCCCCGCCCAAAAAATAAAAAAAAAAAAAAAAAGAACATGAGACCTTCAGCAAACAATCCTCGGTGAGCCCTGGAGGGAATGCTCCCAAATAAAAGACAGGCATCCTTGATCCACCACATATTGAGTGGGACCCAGTCAGGAAATGCCTATGGTGCTCAGTAAACATCAGTCTGTGCAGTGAACTGGTTCACTGAATGTCTGGCAAATCCTTTACAGTGTTCAAATCTTCTCTACTATCTTAGAGAAGCATTCTTCCTCTCAAGCTCTCCAACAGAATTATACACTGTTCCCAGTTTTAAGAGTGGAAGTTCTCAAGATCAGCTTGAAGTCAGCTTAAAAAAAAAAAAAAAGTCAGCTTAATGGTCAGAACTCAGTATGTGATGGTCTCAGGACAGTGTGGAGAAGGGGTATAGGTTTGGGGGGCTAGACTAGGTCAGTGATCTACTTCTCAAAAGCAACTTTGGGGCCATTTGTAAGGCTGCTGACTGAACACACAAAAAACAGTGCACCTTCTGGTTTATCCTAGCAATTATCTGGTTATGAAGGTCACGTTAGACTTCAATACTAACGTTTGAGGCTGAACCTAGGGTCGTGTCTAACTTCATTTCCACTCCCCTCCCCTCACTTTCCTGACTTCATTTTTAAATCAAGACTCAACTTATGAGAAATACTACTTATGAGAGTTCATCTTGGGGAAGAAGATGAAACCCCGCTGAGAGTGACATAACAGCAGCTCAGGTGACTGACACCACAAAGCACTGAAGCCAAGGAACACACCAACTCAGCAAATCACCACCGCGAGTGCACAGCTCCTGGAAGGAGGTGCAACAGCCGCAAACGCATCTGCTCCCTTAGTGTGGTCAGGTTACCCCAGGTATCACTGGGGACCAGGGAAAAGGGAAGGACATACACGCTGTCTGAGACCCCATTATCAGTCAGGCTGTTAAGTACTTTTCCTTCATCAATCTCTCTAGTCCCCAGAAAACCCTGAGTTGAATGTTACCTCTATTTCATAGAGAAAAAGAGAGATTTAAGAGTGTTTCAGTAACCAATTAAGAAACAGGAATGTTTTACATACTAGAAACAGATACACTGTCATCCAGACTGGCTGGACAGGGACAACATACAGATCGGTCCTGCTGATCCTGCCTTCAGGCCTGACTGGTACAGCCAAGAGATCCACTAGCTATGGGGTCTTAAGAAGCCACTTGATCTCTTTGAGCCTTAACTTCCTTGTTTAAAAGAGATCATTTCACTCCTTTCCTGATACTACCTGAAAGCTCTAACAGGAACACATCTGAATTAATGCTTTAGGTAAAAAGGTTTTATAAGAAAATTCAAAACCTACAGATTCTCAGCAGTCTATGTTGAGCTAAAAGACCCCGCCTGCTTTAGTGTCACCCATCTTTCCCTATCACTCAGCACCAGCTCCCAAACCTTTCCTTTTGGGAATTTGGTCTCCTTTTCACTAGATTGCCAGAGCACGAAGTCCAGTGACCCACAGGATCCTGCCTACTGCACACACTCCAGTTATCAGACAAACATAACTCTCGGGCTTCCCTGGTGGCTCAGTGGATAAGAACCTATCTGCCAATGCAGGAGACACAGGTTTAATCCCTGATCTGGGAAGATCCCACATGCCACGCAGTAATTAAGCCCACACATCAGCGAAGATCCAGCACAGTCATAAATAAATAAATAAAAGTTTAAAAACATGGGCTTCCCTGGTGGTCCAGTGGGTAAGGACACCGCCTTGCAGTGCAAGGGACACCAGTTCAATCCCTGGCCTGGGAAGATCCCGCGTGCCGCAGAGTGGCTGGACCAATGTGTCCAATTACCGAACCGGAGCTCTGGAGTGCATGTGCCCAGAGCCGGTGCTCTGTGACAAGGCCACCACGATGGGAGGCCCACACCGGCCAAAGAACAAAGATGGATGAAAATAGACAAATGAAGGACCAATAGAAGTGACCTTCCCACTCCCCTCCATCCCCACCCCACCTCCCCCTGCCAAAAAAAGTTTAAAAACAAACAAAAAAAAAGCATAACTCTCTTCTTGTTCTTCATAACAAACAAAAGCCAAGTTAAAATGCAAAAAGACAGGGCTTCCCTGGTGGTCCAGTGGGTAAAACACCATTTTGCAGTGCAAGGGGCGCAGGTTCAATCCCTGGCCTGGGAAGATCCCACATGCTGCAGAGCAGCTGTACCAATGCGTCCAGCTACCAAGCTGGAGCTCTGGAGCGCATGTGCCCAGAGCCGGTGTTCTGCAGCGAGAGAGGCTACTGCGGTGGGAGGCCCACACAGGCCAAAGAACAAAGATGGAAATAAATGAAAGACCAACAGAAGTGCCCCTCTACCCAAAAATTATGTGGCAAAATGCAAAAAGACAAAAGCCTGAGAAATTGATCCTGAATTCCCACTAATATCCATTTAGGCCTCAGAGAAGTACTCCTGTTGATGGCTGTTTTATCCTATTGGCATTGTGAGGCACGGAGTCTAGTTTATCATAGAAAATTATTCATCTAACACCTTGTTGTGTAGTTGCTAAGTGGTCTCCAACTTTTGTGACCCCGTGGACTACAGATAGCCTGCCATCTAATGTAGACTGAAAGGCTAAAAATTCCAACTCATGTTCACATGACCTCATTAGCACTATTTTCCTTTATCCAAATACCACCAAAGAATGACCTAAGAGCGTATTAGTTCACCTGGCAGATTCTCTACCAGTGAAGAAAATTATTTCATCAGAGTAAAAATTGTGCTAACAGGATTAGAAGCTAAAAATGGTAAAAAAGGAAGTCAACATCATGTGAACTCTGTGAACACTGTCCAAAGACAAAAAAAAAGAGTAAGAAAATTCAATCTGGTTCTTGGAAAACTTTATACTGAAATTCACCTCTGTCTCATCAGACTATTGAAACTGGTAAGTCAGCTACCTGGAAGACAGTATATGTAATGAAATCTCTGTACTATTGCTCTTCATTTTGGAAAACTATGCTACAAATGTTTCTATCATTTGTGCTTAAAAGTGGCTAGAATACCAATGAAAATCAGCAATATTAACCTCTGTGACCAGAGAAGGCTGATGAGTCATGACTACATCTCTTATTTGAAGCTGATTTTGCTACTTTGCCAGCTACAAGCCCCAAAGCTTTTTCCCTTACACAGGTTCTTAGAACATTTGTTTTTTTTTTTTTTTTTTTCTAAGGAAGTCAGTGAAAGTCCTAAGTAAAAACGGTAAGCAGTACAACTACTACTGTTTCCTCTCAACAGTCAACCCTGATTTCTTTCTGTGAAACATGTTTACAGCACCAGATTTTCCACTGGAAAGAAGTTCTTCATAATACTTCATTTTGGTATTTTTCATAAACTTTAGGTAGAGCTTTTTGGTGCTTTTCTTCAGATTAAGAACCCTGGATTAGCTTTTCCTCATTGGTGTCAAAATTTCTATCAAAGTCTTGAGCATTTACTGAAGCTTCTGCTTTCTTTACACATGGGTTCTCCGGTGTTTAACAAGGTGAGAATTTTGATAAATCCATCTATGTGGCAAAATGCAAAAAGACAAAAGCCTGAGAAATTGATCCTGAATTCCCACTAATATCCATTTAGGCCTCAGAGAAGTACTCCTGTTGATGGCTGTTTTATCCTATTGGCATTGTGAGGCACGGAGTCTAGTTTATCATAGAAAATTATTCATCTAACACCTTGTTGTGTAGTTGCTAAGTGGTCTCCAACTTTTGTGACCCCGTGGACTACAGATAGCCCGCCATCTAATGTAGACTGAAAGGCTAAAAATTCCAACTCATGTTCACATGACCTCATTAGCACTATTTTCCTTTATCCAAATACCACCAAAGAATGACCTAAGAGCGTATTAGTTCACCTGGCAGATTCTCTACCAGTGAAGAAAATTATTTCATCAGAGTAAAAATTGTGCTAACAGGATTAGAAGCTAAAAATGGTAAAAAAGGAAGTCAACATCATGTGAACTCTGTGAACACTGTCCAAAGACAAAAAAAAAGAGTAAGAAAATTCAATCTGGTTCTTGGAAAACTTTATACTGAAATTCACCTCTGTCTCATCAGACTATTGAAACTGGTAAGTCAGCTACCTGGAAGACAGTATATGTAATGAAATCTCTGTACTATTGCTCTTCATTTTGGAAAACTATGCTACAAATGTTTCTATCATTTGTGCTTAAAAGTGGCTAGAATACCAATGAAAATCAGCAATATTAACCTCTGTGACCAGAGAAGGCTGATGAGTCATGACTACATCTCTTATTTGAAGCTGATTTTGCTACTTTGCCAGCTACAAGCCCCAAAGCTTTTTCCCTTACACAGGTTCTTAGAACATTTGTTTTTTTTTTTTTTTTTTTTCTAAGGAAGTCAGTGAAAGTCCTAAGTAAAAACGGTAAGCAGTACAACTACTACTGTTTCCTCTCAACAGTCAACCCTGATTTCTTTCTGTGAAACATGTTTACAGCACCAGATTTTCCACTGGAAAGAAGTTCTTCATAATACTTCATTTTGGTATTTTTCATAAACTTTAGGTAGAGCTTTTTGGTGCTTTTCTTCAGATTAAGAACCCTGGATTAGCTTTTCCTCATTGGTGTCAAAATTTCTATCAAAGTCTTGAGCATTTACTGAAGCTTCTGCTTTCTTTACACATGGGTTCTCCGGTGTTTAACAAGGTGAGAATTTTGACTGAATTTTTTCCCACATTCATGACATGTAAAGGGCTTCTCTCCTGTGTGAGTTCTTTGATGTGTGTGGAGATGTGAATTTTGACTGAAGGTTTTCCCACACCATGAACATTTATATGGTTTTACTCCTTGGTGTGTGGTTAAGTGCTTATTAAGATCTGATCTCCATCTAAACCTCTTATCACATTGCTGACATTTATACGGTTTCTCTTCGGTGTGGATTCTTTGGTGTTTAATAAGGTCAGAGCTAACTCTGAAGCTTTTCCCACATTCCTGACATTTAAAAGGCTTTTCTGCAGCACGTTCTTTCTCATGAAGCTCCATAAGTTTCAGCAGCTCTTCTTCCCACCAGTTTGAAACTTTCTTTCTTTTCTTCACTGGAGAATCCTGGTGCCATTTCCCCACCCTATGCACATCACCATAATTTTCTTTGCCCGTTGTTTTCTGTTGAATATTCACACTGGCTTTTTTTGATACTATGTCTACTGGTGCCTGTATTTTTAAGTCAGAAAGACACACAGGTTGATGATTTTCCATGCCATTTCTCAGTATTACCTCTGTTGGAATAAAAACAAGAAATCAGTCAACTGTATGTAGAGAAAGAAAACTACGGGGATAGAAAAAGAAAATTCACTGATATAAAAAATATACATGGGAAAAAGAATCTTAAAATGTTAAGCCCTTGGAAAGGTTAATCTAGGCACATTTCTCCTCTTTCCACGGAAATTACCTGAAAGCAGCTCTTCAGGATTGTCTCCGAATATTGGAGGTTTTTTAACACATGGATCTTCTGCTTGCTTCAGACAGGAGATCACTTTAGGTTTGGGGAAAACAAATAATGCAACGAAATAAAAAACTGAGGACAACCAACAGAACTAATAATGGTTCCCTAATTCCAGACGACTTCAGGAAAAGCATAAGATACTTTAACAGCTTGTTTCCTTGAATGGTTAAATGGATACTCCTATATCAAATGTTTAGCTTACACTATACTGAATTTGTGAGTGGACATGCAAAACAAAGACTGACAAAGCTAACTAGCTAGATACAAGGGAATCTACTGCAAGTTCCACATGTGCTGACACAGATTCTCCATATTCAACTGAAGTGTAACCAATCTCCAGAAACTGCAGGAAATACAAGCTGGTCCTATTACGTCTTTAGGAAGACTCATACTGGATAAGACCAGGCTCAGTGGAGTCAATGTGAAGGTCAGAGGGCGGCCTATCACATGCACAAATGATACATGCCATCATTACACTAACTTTTATTTATGTTCTCAATCACCAGACACAGGACTAGGAGAGATTTCTACCACCCTCATAGCTCATTGGTTCTCACCCAGGTGGAAGAAACAGACCAGAATTATTTAGTGAACTTCCTTCAAAATTACACTGCCAAATATGGAAAGTATTGATCACTCAGTCATTCCATAAATACGTTCTGAGTGGTTATGGTGCACCAGGCATCCTCTATGTGCCAGAGACACTGTGGTGAGTAAGTCAAGTCCCCTGATTTCACGGAGCTTATCTTCTCACACAGAGTGAGGCAATCTAACATCAATAGACAAGCAAATAAAATGTCAGGAAGTGATAAAATGTTTTGAAGAAAACTGAGAGAAGGTAAGAGGACACGGAAGATTCTGCTTCTATGAAGCTCTCTGAGATAAGGCTGTGTGAAAAGCTTCTTTTAAAAAATGGTATCTGGGGCTTCCCTAGTAGCTCAGTGGTAAAGAATTTGCCTGCCAATGTAGGAGACCTGAGTTTGATACCTAATCCGGTAACATCTCTTCTTTAAAAAGAAAATGGTATCTGAGTAGGACCCTAAAGTGAGAGTTTGTCATGTGACAGAAATGTATGCCAGGCAGAGGGTAGAAGAAAGAAATGAGCACATCAAGTCCATGAAATATGAGATGAGTAGTGGGAAGAGCACTGAGAGAGAAGAGCAAGAGCACAAGCAGCAGGAGATGAAGGCAAGATGAGGAAAGACATACTTTGGAGAGTCCTAGGGGCCTTGGAATGGAATTTGGTTCTTATATTGAATGTGATGAAGAGTTATCACAGGGTTTTGTTATTATTAAACTTTGAGTTTACTTTTATCTGTACGGACTCTCTCTTATATTCCTATTTTATGCAGTGAGTTATGATTTGTTACTATCCTGATTTATTTTGGATGAAAATTGTCTCAGATTTGGCAAGTAGAGCACTTTCAGGCTGGTGTCTGTGCCCTTTTGACCTGTTCGCATCATTCTTTGAGTGTTTCTTACTTTTGGGCAAAAGATGTTCTTGGCTCATCTTGTTCTTTCCTTGCTGTAGTCTGGATCTCCAGGAACCTTGTTTCTGTTACTGGAGAATGGAATTACACTAACTTTTATTTATGTTCTCAATCACCAGACACAGGACTAGGAGAGATTTCTACCACCCTCATAGCTCATTGGTTCTCACCCAGGTGGAAGAAACAGACCAGAATTATTTAGTGAACTTCCTTCAAAATTACACTGCCAAATATGGAAAGTATTGATCACTCAGTCATTCCATAAATACGTTCTGAGTGGTTATGGTGCACCAGGCATCCTCTATGTGCCAGAGACACTGTGGTGAGTAAGTCAAGTCCCCTGATTTCACGGAGCTTATCTTCTCACACAGAGTGAGGCAATCTAACATCAATAGACAAGCAAATAAAATGTCAGGAAGTGATAAAATGTTTTGAAGAAAACTGAGAGAAGGTAAGAGGACACGGAAGATTCTGCTTCTATGAAGCTCTCTGAGATAAGGCTGTGTGAAAAGCTTCTTTTAAAAAATGGTATCTGGGGCTTCCCTAGTAGCTCAGTGGTAAAGAATTTGCCTGCCAATGTAGGAGACCTGAGTTTGATACCTAATCCGGTAACATCTCTTCTTTAAAAAGAAAATGGTATCTGAGTAGGACCCTAAAGTGAGAGTTTGTCATGTGACAGAAATGTATGCCAGGCAGAGGGTAGAAGAAAGAAATGAGCACATCAAGTCCATGAAATATGAGATGAGTAGTGGGAAGAGCACTGAGAGAGAAGAGCAAGAGCACAAGCAGCAGGAGATGAAGGCAAGATGAGGAAAGACATACTTTGGAGAGTCCTAGGGCCTTGGAATGGAATTTGGTTCTTATATTGAATGTGATGAAGAGTTATCACAGGGTTTTGTTATTATTAAACTTTGAGTTTACTTTTATCTGTACGGACTCTCTCTTATATTCCTATTTTATGCAGTGAGTTATGATTTGTTACTATCCTGATTTATTTTGGATGAAAATTGTCTCAGATTTGGCAAGTAGAGCACTTTCAGGCTGGTGTCTGTGCCCTTTTGACCTGTTCGCATCATTCTTTGAGTGTTTCTTACTTTTGGGCAAAAGATGTTCTTGGCTCATCTTGTTCTTTCCTTGCTGTAGTCTGGATCTCCAGGAACCCTTGGTTTCTGTTACTGGAGAATGGAATTTAGAAACCAGACCCAAGTGCTAAACATGTGATTACATATGTCTCTCCTCTATCAGACTGAGCTCTTTGAGGTCAGAAATAGGATGTCTTTTCATCTTTTGAGCAATGAATGCCAGTGTATTCTGACAAATGGTCAAAGATGATGACAGTTTTTTTCTGTCAGTCAATGTTCGGTAAGTTGTTTAGTAGCTCATTCGTGTCCGACTCTTTTGCAACCCCATGGACTGTAGCCCACCAGGCTCCTCTGTCCATGGGATTTCCCAGGTAAGAATACTGGAGTAAGTTGCCAGTTCCTTCTCCATATAATAGGTTTTTAAGCAGAAAATGTCACGATCTAATTCGGCTGTTTTTGGCTGGCTGCACAGCTTTTGGGATCTTAGTTCTCCAACCAGGGATCAAACCCACACCCTTGGCAGTGAAAGTGCGTGACCATAACCAATGAAATGCCCAGAAGATTAACAATGTGTTAGCAGTGGAGTATGATGGTAACATCACCTTAGAAAATGATCCAGGGGGTTTTTGGTCTAAACTTGGGTGAATGGTTGTGTCCTTCAGAGAGATGGGAAAGAATGGAGTAAAGAAGACTTGCAGGGAAAGAAACAAAAATTTAGGATAAGGAATGAGCATGTGAATTTCGCAGAAGTTGCAAAGGGAGCCGATATACCTTTTCCTTGGCAAACCTCTATCTGAGAATCAGTGTGCTACTGCAACAAGACTCTCTTATGGGGGTAAAAGTAAGTCAAGAATATGACAGATTAGTGCACTCCTGTGCAAAGAGAAGGGGAGAAACTTTACCTAGAGAGATGATAGTCTCATAGTTTTCGTGCATTACATCATTGTAGAGGGCCTTCTGAGTGGGATCCAGTAGCTCCCATTCTTCCTCGGAAAAATATATGGCCACTTCCTCAAATGTCAACATGCACTACAGAAGGGAATAACTTTAGCTCAGAACTTGTCACTTCAAAGACAGTTCAATCATCTGTCCCATGATTTGTATGCTAAGCCAGTTATTAAAGAAACAGCACATAATACTTTTTAAAGTGAGGAGGCAGAAAAGAGGCAAGGAATTAGCAAATAGCCCAGGAGGTGCCAAGTACCCCAGGGGGTTAATCTGGGTTAACACTCCTCTGAGCACCCCCTGGGCAGCAGGGAGAGGTAGCCCCAAGATGCTGGAAAGTACAGCTCACCTGGGACTCAGGCAAGACGAGCTCTGATGCCACTGTCCAGTCTTTGGTGTCTGTCTGTTCAGGAAAGGCTAGGATCCGGTGTGCAGGCACCACTGTGGGTGAAATAGAAACACAGGAAATTTCTCTTGCTTCTGATCTGAGCATGCTCAGCTCATTTCTAAAATGTAAAAGATTCCCATGTTTTCAGGACAGATGGAGATACCTTTACAAGTGTGTATGGCTCTCTCATTATAAAGAAAAAACATACCTAACAGCGCAAAAGAGGCTCCCTCATCTTCCTGAGCATATTAATAAAAAGGAAAAAAAAACTCGTTATCCTCTCATGAAATAGAGAAAAAAACACTGAATGGGTCTCATATACAGTAAGAGATGTAGCTTTTTCTTTCAATCATTTATTACTTTTTTCCTGTACATGATTTTCTTCATATTCTGACAATGATAACCCCTTAACTTCTGTTTTTAGAGGACAAGGTGGGCCAGTTCCCAGTATCATTACTAGGGTTCTGTGGTTTGGAGATTTCTGTATCTTGGGCAAACCCCCACCCTCAC
The DNA here is from genome assembly GCA_022376925.1 of Tragulus kanchil. Taxonomy (NCBI): domain Eukaryota; kingdom Metazoa; phylum Chordata; class Mammalia; order Artiodactyla; family Tragulidae; genus Tragulus; species Tragulus kanchil. The sequence continues at coordinate 127,755,448 of JAIOJX010000002.1, forward strand.
TCCCACCTAGGGGGCATCCTAATTGCTAACATGGATGCATTAGTAGATCCACAGGGCAGAACAACTAGAGAATGCTCACACATTCTGGCTTCAATTATTATCACAGCTCCCAGAAGAAGGAAAGTAACATGAAGTTCCTTACCCCACTCACATATAGGCTCAGTTTCTTTGTGGGTATTCCCGCTCAGCAGCTCTTGTAGACTCTGGTGTGTACTCCAAGCTTCGTCCTCCCCAGACATGCCCACTGGCTGGGACTCTGCTGGCTTCAGCTGGAAGCTTGGGGCCTCTGCTGTTTCTCCCAAGAGCACTGCCTCCTTTTCCCGTTCCTGGACTGCAACCTAGAAATAACCCCTGTACTGACTACCACAGAACTGACTTTTGGTCTGGTGGTGGTGGGAGAGAGAGGAAAAAGCAGAGAGCACAGACTGCGGGGAAAGAGGGAGACACTGAAGGGAATAAATTAAACCCTAAAAAGATACCTGCTACCAATTTTCCCCAAGAACTCTCGCCAGAAAACATGGGAAAATTGGGAGAAATGGAGAGCAAGTGTGGCCACTGGCAGCCCTCAGGACAGCAACCCCCGCTCTGCATTCTGCCCAGCTCAGCCCACTAACAGGGTGGCACAGGCCACATGTTCACAAGTCGCCTTGACAGGCTTTCTCGCCCAACTCAGATTCTTGCCTTAGTGGGTTCCTGTCTTCTGATTCTCTCAAAAGATTGAGGAACTGAATTTAAAATTTGCCCTGTCAGCCAGATTTTCCACAAGGCCTGGGAAGATGCTCATAGACAATGGGGATGAAATGGAGAAAAAGGAGGGATGAGAGTCATGGCTCGGACCTGTCTTCAAATCATTTTTTCTTTTTTTTTATTTACTTTGGGCGGGGGTCAGGTTGGGGAGGAAGGGGAGTGGCGGGCCACTTCTATTGGTCTTTTATATCTCCATTTTCATTCGTCTTCCTTCTTTGGCTCCTGTGGGCCTCCCATCGTGGTGGCGTCTGTCGTCGCAGAGCACTGGCTCTGGGCGCATGCGCTCCAGAGCTCCGGCTCGGCGACTGGACACATCAGTCCAGCCGCTCTGCGGCAGGCCAGGGCTCAAACCGGCGCCCCTTGCACTGCAAGGCGGTGTCCTTACCCACTGGACCACCAGGGGAAGCCCCTTCAAATGATTTTGACACAACCTGAAGCCAGCTAGTGTGCTGCCAGTGCCCGAGGGCCTTTCCTGGATCCCCATCCAGAGCAGAGCCAGGAGCCACCACTGAGCGAGGGCAGTGGAGACTCTTGTCTGTGTTCCAGAGGACACTATCCCTACGGTCTTTCTTCTCAGCTGCTCTTCCCATTTCCAAATCTTCCTTTCCCTGTTTTCTTTCTACTTTTTCTTCCTCCTGGACACTCTTCCCCGAGTTGTTTCTCTTTTTTGCCTTTCTCTTTCATACCTTCACTCTCCTTTGGTCTGAGTTCCTTCTTTTCTGGATATGCCCCGTCCACTCCAACTCCTTAGTGTCTTTTGCTTGTTTTTAAGAGCTTGAGGCCCATCTCCTTGGCCTAGCCAGACTAGGCTCATTCGCCTCCACATGCCCTGGCTCCAAAGAGAGCAAAATGCAGTTCTGTCCCTAAGGCCTGGGAAGTCTCTGCCAGGATCTGACTCCTATGGACTGACTATGGTTACAGGTCTGTTCTTTCAAGTCTTGCTTTTTTAAGTGCTACAGGAACAATAGGACAGTGACCTAATCCACCTTATCTCCCAATTAACTGCCTCAGTATATCCACCTTCACCCTATTTCACTGGACACATCAGGAATCTTTCTCCTCACCCCATTCCTCGTTTGACCAGATCCTTCTTGCCTTAGGGGTCCGTTTGATTCTCTCAAAAGATTGAGGAACTGAATTTAAAATTTGCCCTGTCAGCCAGATTTTCCACAAGGCCTGGGAAGATGCTCATAGACAATGGGGATGAAATGGAGAAAAAGGAGGGATGAGAGTCATGGCTCGGACCTGTCTTCAAATCATTTTTTCTTTTTTTTTATTTACTTTGGGCGGGGGTCAGGTTGGGGAGGAAGGGGAGTGGCGGGCCACTTCTATTGGTCTTTTATATCTCCATTTTCATTCGTCTTCCTTCTTTGGCTCCTGTGGGCCTCCCATCGTGGTGGCGTCTGTCGTCGCAGAGCACTGGCTCTGGGCGCATGCGCTCCAGAGCTCCGGCTCGGCGACTGGACACATCAGTCCAGCCGCTCTGCGGCAGGCCAGGGCTCAAACCGGCGCCCCTTGCACTGCAAGGCGGTGTCCTTACCCACTGGACCACCAGGGGAAGCCCCTTCAAATGATTTTGACACAACCTGAAGCCAGCTAGTGTGCTGCCAGTGCCCGAGGGCCTTTCCTGGATCCCCATCCAGAGCAGAGCCAGGAGCCACCACTGAGCGAGGGCAGTGGAGACTCTTGTCTGTGTTCCAGAGGACACTATCCCTACGGTCTTTCTTCTCAGCTGCTCTTCCCATTTCCAAATCTTCCTTTCCCTGTTTTCTTTCTACTTTTTCTTCCTCCTGGACACTCTTCCCCGAGTTGTTTCTCTTTTTTGCCTTTCTCTTTCATACCTTCACTCTCCTTTGGTCTGAGTTCCTTCTTTTCTGGATATGCCCCGTCCACTCCAACTCCTTAGTGTCTTTTGCTTGTTTTTAAGAGCTTGAGGCCCATCTCCTTGGCCTAGCCAGACTAGGCTCATTCGCCTCCACATGCCCTGGCTCCAAAGAGAGCAAAATGCAGTTCTGTCCCTAAGGCCTGGGAAGTCTCTGCCAGGATCTGACTCCTATGGACTGACTATGGTTACAGGTCTGTTCTTTCAAGTCTTGCTTTTTTAAGTGCTACAGGAACAATAGGACAGTGACCTAATCCACCTTATCTCCCAATTAACTGCCTCAGTATATCCACCTTCACCCTATTTCACTGGACACATCAGGAATCTTTCTCCTCACCCCATTCCTCGTTTGACCAGATTCCCTCTGCAAGTGTTCTACCAGGACCACGGCCTCCTCGATGTTCTGTGGATGGTGCTTCTTTATGTGGGTCTGGGCGTCCCTGGGCAGGATGGTCAGGAACTGCTCTAGCACCACGAGGTCCAAGATCTGCTCTTTTGAATGAATCTCTGGTCTCAGCCACCAACGGCAAAATTCCTGAAGTTGGTCAACAACCTCCCGGGGTCCAGCTGCTTCATGATAAAGGAAGTTCCGGAAGTCCTGGTCAGATTCTCAGGACTAATAGTGTCTATTTACAGGGCATGTTTCTTATTCTGACTGGAGTTCTCTGCCTTAGTTCCCATGGTCTCCACAAAGCCCTGATCTGAGGGTTCAAGTATTTACCCACCTTCAGATCTACTGTCATCATTTTGACCTGGGACCAATTCGGCACCGCACCAGCACATATAACAACTGAGACCCAGTCTGGTCTGGAACAAAATCAAATAAAAGGATCTTCTTCCTAAGGCATTCAGGGCAGAGAAAAAGTACATGTCAATGAGATTCTTTTTTTTTTTTTTAAAGATTTATTTATTTATTTTTTGGGGGGGGGGGGGGGGGGGGGTTGGGGAGGGACAGGGGCAGGCGGGCCACTTCTATTGGTCTTTCATTTATCTATTTTCAGCCATCTTTGTTCTTTGGCCCGTGTGGGCCTCCCATCGCGGTGGCCTCTGTTGTCGCAGAGCACCGGCTCTGGGCGCATGCGCTCCAGAGCTCCGGTTCGGTGATTGGACACATTAGTCCAGCCGCTCCGCGGCACGTGGGATCTTCCCAGGCCAAGGATCGAACCGGCGCCCCTTGCACTGCAAGGCGGTGTCCTTACCCACTGGACCACCAGGGGAAGCCCGTCAATGAGATTCTGCCACATGAATTTTACTACCTGCTACTTATTATGAGAAAAGTGAAACTTAAGCATGAATTGGTAGGCCTGTTTTTCCCCTTCACATTATTCCACTGAATACAGCACAGCTTACTGAAGACAAATTTCAATAAATCACTTCATCTTTAAAAAAACTAGTCAAAATAAAACCAATTAGGAAAGGTTAATGGATGAGAAAACTCACACCCACTGACAGCAAGAAGTCTGGGGATTATCCAAAGGATGTAACTGATGAACTTTCTATGTCATCCTTGTGAGTCGAACACCAGGAGAATATTGAGTCTGTCTTACATTTTAACATATTAACCTAGTCTGTGTTTAGTAAGAAGGTACAACTTTTATGACCTTTATCCTTCACGGAAAATGAAAGCCTTTTACTTCCTGGACCATTTACGGTGCTCCTTTCCATTGCATGAAAGGTGGTAGGACAGCTGAGTGGAAAGAAAGTAATTAGGAAAAAACAGAGCTTTATTCTTCAGAAAAAGTATCCCCTAGTCAACTAACTGCTCAACATTTATTTTGGCATTTCTTTGCAAGACATATAAGAACACTCCGTAGAAGGTTTATATTTTAAATTTAGTATTTTAAATCGTCTTGACCTAGGAAAAACTACAGCGGACCAAGCTTCAGAAAAGTGTAAATGTCAAGCGGAGAAACTTCGTGGTGTTTCAATGGTTAAGAACCCAATCTTAACCACTTAACCTGGGTTTGATCCCTAGTCAGAGACCTAGGCAATTGAGGCCGAGGGCAATTGAGTCTTGCAGGCAACTATAGAAAGCTCACAGGCAACAAAGAGCACGCACACTGCAAAGACCCAGAGCAGCCAAAAGAGGGGGGAAAAGGAGACCATGTGAGTGGTAACTACATTCAGCTACAACTATTTACTTTTTCCGAGGGTCATTTAGACCTCTAAGCAAGGAAGGACGGTCCTCACTTTCCCTAAGGAGACCCAGCAGAAGGGGCACGGAAACTCTGCCCAGGAAGCCCCAGCACCACCGACTGCCGGCTCCCGATGCCCCCGGCTCGGGGGGCGCGCGGACACCTCACCGGCTTCTGCATCACGGACGCGGGTCTCTGAGGCTGGGCCTCCCGTGTCACCAGCGGCCACGGCAGCCCGTGAAGGACGCGCCGGGGCAGGCGGCAAAGAGGACACGACTCGGGCGCGCCCGCGAGCACCGCGCCTGCGGGCTCAGAGGGCTGAGGGCGGCCTCAGGAGCCTGACGGGCGTCTCCCCCGACACAGCGCGGCCAACCGGCTCGGGAACGCCGCCGGCTACCCCGCGGCCGCCCTGCGCAGAGGCGGGCGTCTCTCCGCGGCTTCAGAGCCTGTGCCGCGGGGGAAGCCGCTTGTAAGTTACCTCAGACGGCTCGGCTTCTGGAGGCCGCGCCCTCTCCCCGGGGCTCAACCGCCGGTCGCCGCCCGTCAAACCGCGCCCTAAGCGGTCAGCCCCCAGATCCGCGTCCCCTAGACGCGAGGCGTACGGCGCAGGTCTAGCACCACTTTGGTTCGCTTGGGCGGAAAAGTCTTCCCAAGCCCGCCCCCAACCGGAAGAGGACGGACGTACTTCCGGAGACGGCCCCGCAGCGCCCAGTGTCTCATCACGACCCCGTCGCAAACTGGCGGCGCTAGAGTCCACGCCGCGGCGTCTCAGGCCGGTAGAGCCTGGGTCCCTCGCGGGCGCCGCCTCTCGCGGCCTCTGTCGCTGCGGGCGGCGGGCGCCTGTAACCGGAAGCCCCGCCGGCGAGTCCCCGATCTTGCTGGAACCAGAGCCGTGCTTCGTGGTGGTTTCAATGGTTAAGAACCCAATCTTAACCACTTAACCTGGGTTTGATCCCTAGTCAGAGACCTAGGCAATTGAGGCCGAGGGCAATTGAGTCTTGCAGGCAACTATAGAAAGCTCACAGGCAACAAAGAGCACGCACACTGCAAAGACCCAGAGCAGCCAAAAGAGGGGGGAAAAGGAGACCATGTGAGTGGTAACTACATTCAGCTACAACTATTTACTTTTTCCGAGGGTCATTTAGACCTCTAAGCAAGGAAGGACGGTCCTCACTTTCCCTAAGGAGACCCAGCAGAAGGGGCACGGAAACTCTGCCCAGGAAGCCCCAGCACCACCGACTGCCGGCTCCCGATGCCCCCGGCTCGGGGGGCGCGCGGACACCTCACCGGCTTCTGCATCACGGACGCGGGTCTCTGAGGCTGGGCCTCCCGTGTCACCAGCGGCCACGGCAGCCCGTGAAGGACGCGCCGGGGCAGGCGGCAAAGAGGACACGACTCGGGCGCGCCCGCGAGCACCGCGCCTGCGGGCTCAGAGGGCTGAGGGCGGCCTCAGGAGCCTGACGGGCGTCTCCCCCGACACAGCGCGGCCAACCGGCTCGGGAACGCCGCCGGCTACCCCGCGGCCGCCCTGCGCAGAGGCGGGCGTCTCTCCGCGGCTTCAGAGCCTGTGCCGCGGGGGAAGCCGCTTGTAAGTTACCTCAGACGGCTCGGCTTCTGGAGGCCGCGCCCTCTCCCCGGGGCTCAACCGCCGGTCGCCGCCCGTCAAACCGCGCCCTAAGCGGTCAGCCCCCAGATCCGCGTCCCCTAGACGCGAGGCGTACGGCGCAGGCCTAGCACCACTTTGGTTCGCTTGGGCGGAAAAGTCTTCCCAAGCCCGCCCCCAACCGGAAGAGGACGGACGTACTTCCGGAGACGGCCCCGCAGCGCCCAGTGTCTCATCACGACCCCGTCGCAAACTGGCGGCGCTAGAGTCCACGCCGCGGCGTCTCAGGCCGGTAGAGCCTGGGTCCCTCGCGGGCGCCGCCCTCTCGCGGCCTCTGTCGCTGCGGGCGGCGGGCGCCTGTAACCGGAAGCCCCGCCGGCGAGTCCCCGATCTTGCTGGAACCAGAGCCGTGCTCGTGCCGCTGCTCACAGCCTCCTCGCGTACCTGGTGCTGACCTAAAACAGTAAAATAGCCAGTGATTGTGTCAGAAAATGAGTTAATTTGGAGACAATTTAGGGTTGAAATACGTGAACTTTAACAACTTGAGCAAGTCTGGCGAACTTGATTCTCTCACCCAGCATACCTGAGGATTCGGGCGGGGTTGTTGTAACCTAAAATCCTTTGGAGAAAAATGGGAGTTAGGTTGTGTAGTGGCTTTTCATTGGCTGAATTTTGGCAGTCTGTAATTGGCAGGGCTTTTGCGGGGCCCAGGAGAAAATTTTCCTCCGTGGGTAGAAAAGTTAACCTTCCCGTCGCTAATACAATTGATGTCCAGAAGCAGGAAGTGATACCTGCCCCTATGAACTGATTCCATTTTAAATGAGACAGTGTTCATATCAGGAAGGCAATTTTGCCTTAGTATCTACTTTGTGAGAGGAGTGACTCAGACACTGAGATGCAAGCGAAGTTCCCACAGCTGGGTGGGCACTGCATTTCCTCTGTCTTAAAACAGACACGTCAAGAACCCGAAGATTCTCGCTTAGAGTGCTGTCTCGGGTCATTAGGACGTGCGGGGGAGAAAGTCTGAGTTCTACAGTGACCTACCTCCCTTCCTTTATTCTTTGCTAAAAAGACCTACTGAAAACTCTATATGAACTCCCCTTCCTTAAAAGGTGGAAAGGAAATCTGTTCTCTTAAAATCTGGCATCAAGAATTCCCTGGCAATCCCATGGTTAGAGCTCTGTGCTTCTGCTGCAAGGGGCACAGGTTTGCTCCCTGGTTGGGGAACCAAGATCCCACGTGCCCACAGAGTGGCGAAACAAGAAAAATACAAAAAATTTGCATGGACAACAATGAGGAAATCAAGTGCTTAAGAATCACCTTTTCCCCACTGCCTGTCCCCTCAGAGGTCCCTCTTTCCACTCTGTCTCACCACACCTTTTCCTGGGTTCTCACTCCAGATGCTGCACCAAGCTCACTGCCTTCTCAGTGCTTCATTTCTCACCCAAGTGTGGATCTCCCTGTGTAGAAGTCAGGAATTACCTCAGCTCCAGCATCCTACACCTGAATACAGCTTTGGCTGCAAGCATCATAAGCAAGACTCCCAGAGCTGGGGGAAAACTTGTAAGGTCTAGCAATTGGTGATAATGGGAGAGTGTGAAGAGCTGGTGGGAGCTCTCCTCGTTGCCAACCTCTCAGAAGTCAGGATATGCCATTAGCCTCCTGAGAGAATGTGAGCAATAAAGGGGGAAATCAGCTGGAATTTAGCCTGATCTTTGGCCCAAAGAAAGTTTTACTTTTCTACCCCCACGTTGTGAGGATTAAGACAGAGTGATTAATCATATGTGCCTGGCATATGAGTTGCCTAATGGAAATCGAACAGACCTTGACCACCAGCTAGATCTGGTTTCCAGTCCCAGCTCAACCTACACTAACTGATGTTTGGGGAAATATTGAACTTGCTATGCCTCTGTTTCTCATCTGAGCATAGCAATACCATACAGTATAGAGAAAAAGATTAGAAATACTATTTGTATACCAGGTGATCCCATGCTTGGCATTTAGAAGGTGCAGAATAAATAGTCAGGGGTGGTGTAAGAGAAGTACCATCTTACAGGAATTTTAAGCCTATCTCACTATGTGACATACAATTGGTTTAATGTCTGTCACTCCCACAAAATTTAAGGTTGTTGGAGAATGGGTAATTTGTTTCACTGGTGAATCACAGTGGGTAATTTGATTCACTGGTGAATCACAGTACCTCAAGAAGTACTGGTCCTAAAATAAATATTTTGCAAGTGAATAAATGGGTAAAAAAAGACAAGACTAGGGTCTTCAGACCTGGCTTACTGACCAGATGACCAGTAGTTAAGCATTATAAAGAGTACAGGAGAATGGGGCTTCCCTGGTGGTCCAGTGGGTAAGGACACCGCCTTACAGTTCAAGGGGCGCCGGTTCGATCCCTGGCCTGGGAAGATCCTCAGTGCCGCAGAGCGGCTGGACCGATGTGTCCCTCAGAGGTCCCTCTTTCCACTCTGTCTCACCACACCTTTTCCTGGGTTCTCACTCCAGATGCTGCACCAAGCTCACTGCCTTCTCAGTGCTTCATTTCTCACCCAAGTGTGGATCTCCCTGTGTAGAAGTCAGGAATTACCTCAGCTCCAGCATCCTACACCTGAATACAGCTTTGGCTGCAAGCATCATAAGCAAGACTCCCAGAGCTGGGGGAAAACTTGTAAGGTCTAGCAATTGGTGATAATGGGAGAGTGTGAAGAGCTGGTGGGAGCTCTCCTCGTTGCCAACCTCTCAGAAGTCAGGATATGCCATTAGCCTCCTGAGAGAATGTGAGCAATAAAGGGGAACTCAGCTGGAATTTAGCCTGATCTTTGGCCCAAAGAAAGTTTTACTTTTCTACCCCCACGTTGTGAGGATTAAGACAGAGTGATTAATCATATGTGCCTGGCATATGAGTTGCCTAATGGAAATCGAACAGACCTTGACCACCAGCTAGATCTGGTTTCCAGTCCCAGCTCAACCTACACTAACTGATGTTTGGGGAAATATTGAACTTGCTATGCCTCTGTTTCTCATCTGAGCATAGCAATACCATACAGTATAGAGAAAAAGATTAGAAATACTATTTGTATACCAGGTGATCCCATGCTTGGCATTTAGAAGGTGCAGAATAAATAGTCAGGGGTGGTGTAAGAGAAGTACCATCTTACAGGAATTTTAAGCCTATCTCACTATGTGACATACAATTGGTTTAATGTCTGTCACTCCCACAAAATTTAAGGTTGTTGGAGAATGGGTAATTTGTTTCACTGGTGAATCACAGTGGGTAATTTGATTCACTGGTGAATCACAGTACCTCAAGAAGTACTGGTCCTAAAATAAATATTTTGCAAGTGAATAAATGGGTAAAAAAAGACAAGACTAGGGTCTTCAGACCTGGCTTACTGACCAGATGACCAGTAGTTAAGCATTATAAAGAGTACAGGAGAATGGGGCTTCCCTGGTGGTCCAGTGGGTAAGGACACCGCCTTACAGTTCAAGGGGCGCCGGTTCGATCCCTGGCCTGGGAAGATCCTCAGTGCCGCAGAGCGGCTGGACCGATGTGTCCAACTACTGAGCCGGAGCTCTGGAGTGCATGTGCCCAGACCCGGTGCTCTGGGATGAGAGAGGCCACTGCAATGGGAGGCCCACACAAGCCAAAGAGCAGAGATGGATGAAAATAAATAAATGAAAGACAAATAGAAGTGGCCAAAAAAAAAAAAAGAAAAAAATACACACACAAAGAGTACAAGAGAAGATGAAAATTCGTCTCTCGTTGAGATATCCACGCAGTCTGTCTCCCCTTCATTTCCACTCCTGAAGACTATTAATACTGGGGGCAGGTGTCTGTGTGTTGAGGGGGTGGGTGGCCTATGCACTGTAGGATGTTTAGCTGCACTCCTAGCCTCAACCCACTAGATGTCAGGAACACCCACCAGTCCTGAGAGCTGATCTACATATTTTGCCAAACATATTTCAGCCTGGTCTAGGCACACATCATTAGGCCAGGCTTATCTGAGAGTCTCCCATCTGTCAACCTGGTCTTCCAACAAAGCAGATTTGGGCTCTCTGACTTTCTGATAATCTAACTGCTCAAAAGCCTTCAAGACTTCCTAGTGCCACTGAAATAAGCCTAGATCTCCTAACTTTCAAGGCTCTCTTGTGCATGCAAAGCCCAACATGTTCCTTCAGCCTCACTGCCCACTCTCCTGTACACTGTCTACAATCGAGCACGTGAGCTGCTCCCACATCCTAGAACTGGGTCTGTATTTTCCAGCCATAGTGCCTTTGGCCACTAACCTTTTCCTAAGACCTAATTCATTGTTTGTTTAGAAACTGAACGCTAGGGGTTCCAGCTTGCACTCCTTCCAATCAAGCAAGAAATAGCAAATCTGTCTAGAAATGTAGGCACGGAAATATGAAAAAGATTTCAAGGAGTGCACCATGAGAGAAGGCAAGAAACTCACAGAATGAGGACCACCTCTATCATCTTCTTGAAACCTAGTACTTTGAACTGCTCAGCCCTGTCTCTTTCTCTCAGGGTGCCTTTCCCTACTGAATTTATCATTAATCACTCTATCCAAAACTTTATTCCCTTTCTTGTACGTTCTGATCTCAGTTTATAATAGAAGTGGGGCAGGAGCAGGGCCATTAGCATGTGGCTGTTAGAGGTCCTGCTCCAGCAACGGTTAGTGTCAGCATCATATCTGGTTCTGGTGGTGACAGTCTCCCTGGATCATAGTCCTTAGGACCCAGCCCCCATTTGCACAGCCTGAGTTGTATGAGGACCAGCTGTGAGTCCTGGGTGCCTTGCTTCCTCAGTGATGACAAATGGGAAGGGTCTGGGGACCAGGCGTGGAAGGAGAAACCAGCTGAGATCTGCCACTTCAGATGGGCCTGAGAACTGTCAAGAGGACCCAGACTGGGTGCTGGATGAACATTCCTTGGCAAGGTTACCAGCCCACACAGGGACCCACCTCCTCTTAGTCAAGGCCTAGACCTCAGAGGGCAAAAGTCAATCCTTGAAGCCTTGAATAAGTAAAATGAGGAGTATTGATATTGCTCTGCTTACAGGATTTAAGTATTAAAAGCCTTAAAGAGACATGCAGACAGAATTTAGTATCTCCCTTCCCAGGCCACATCTGGCCAGGCTTATCTGAGAGTCTCCCATCTGTCAACCTGGTCTTCCAACAAAGCAGATTTGGGCTCTCTGACTTTCTGATAATCTAACTGCTCAAAAGCCTTCAAGACTTCCTAGTGCCACTGAAATAAGCCTAGATCTCCTAACTTTCAAGGCTCTCTTGTGCATGCAAAGCCCAACATGTTCCTTCAGCCTCACTGCCCACTCTCCTGTACACTGTCTACAATCGAGCACGTGAGCTGCTCCCACATCCTAGAACTGGGTCTGTATTTTCCAGCCATAGTGCCTTTGGCCACTAACCTTTTCCTAAGACCTAATTCATTGTTTGTTTAGAAACTGAACGCTAGGGGTTCCAGCTTGCACTCCTTCCAATCAAGCAAGAAATAGCAAATCTGTCTAGAAATGTAGGCACGGAAATATGAAAAAGATTTCAAGGAGTGCACCATGAGAGAAGGCAAGAAACTCACAGAATGAGGACCACCTCTATCATCTTCTTGAAACCTAGTACTTTGAACTGCTCAGCCCTGTCTCTTTCTCTCAGGGTGCCTTTCCCTACTGAATTTATCATTAATCACTCTATCCAAAACTTTATTCCCTTTCTTGTACGTTCTGATCTCAGTTTATAATAGAAGTGGGGCAGGAGCAGGGCCATTAGCATGTGGCTGTTAGAGGTCCTGCTCCAGCAACGGTTAGTGTCAGCATCATATCTGGTTCTGGTGGTGACAGTCTCCCTGGATCATAGTCCTTAGGACCCAGCCCCCATTTGCACAGCCTGAGTTGTATGAGGACCAGCTGTGAGTCCTGGGTGCCTTGCTTCCTCAGTGATGACAAATGGGAAGGGTCTGGGGACCAGGCGTGGAAGGAGAAACCAGCTGAGATCTGCCACTTCAGATGGGCCTGAGAACTGTCAAGAGGACCCAGACTGGGTGCTGGATGAACATTCCTTGGCAAGGTTACCAGCCCACACAGGGACCCACCTCCTCTTAGTCAAGGCCTAGACCTCAGAGGGCAAAAGTCAATCCTTGAAGCCTTGAATAAGTAAAATGAGGAGTATTGATATTGCTCTGCTTACAGGATTTAAGTATTAAAAGCCTTAAAGAGACATGCAGACAGAATTTAGTATCTCCCCTTCCCTTTCTTGTATAATTCTCAAAGCTTAAGGAGTATTAGATTTTTTTTCTTTTTTTGGCCACTTCTATTGATCTTTCATTTATCTATTTCCATCCATCTTTGTTCTTTGGCCTGTGTGGGCCTCCCGTCACAGTGGTCTCTCTCATTGCAGAGCACAAGCTCTGGGCGCATGCACTCCAGAGCTCCGGCTTGGTAGCCAGACACATTGGTCCAGCCTCTCCATGGCATGTGCGATCTTCCCAGGCCAGGGATCAAACCGGTGCCCCTTGCACTGCAAGGCAGTGTCCTTACCCACTGGACCATCGGGGAAGCCCAGGAGTATTAGAATTTTAAGAGTATTACTTAGAAAGTTGCAGAACAGAGAATAACATTTGTTTTGATGGAGGTTTACAGAAACATCATGATCTGATCTATGTAGACACCTGCAAGAATAAAGGATCTAGATATCAAGAGGTTTGCAACAAATAGCCACTCTTTTCTCACCTTTCCTACACAAGAGCTTGGTTGAAAGCCTTGGAAGAGTTTGAGGTTTTTAATGCATGAGTCATCTGTCTCCTTGTATGGCTCTACAACAAACCTTTCTCTGCTGCAAACTCCAATGTTTCTGTATTGTTTGTCCTCCTGGGTCGGCCACACTGTGTGTTTTAAAGCAATATCTGGTTCTGGTGGTGACAGTCTCCTGAAGTCCTTGGACCCAGCCCATTTGCACAGCCTGAGTTGTATGAGGACCAGCTGTGAGTCCTGGGTGCCTTGCTTCCTCAGTGATGACAAATGGGAAGGGTCTGGGGACCAGGCGTGGAAGGAGAAACCAGCTGAGATCTGCCACTTCAGATGGGCCTGAGAACTGTCAAGAGGACCCAGACTGGGTGCTGGATGAACATTCCTTGGCAAGGTTACCAGCCCACACAGGGACCCACCTCCTCTTAGTCAAGGCCTAGACCTCAGAGGGCAAAAGTCAATCCTTGAAGCCTTGAATAAGTAAAATGAGGAGTATTGATATTGCTCTGCTTACAGGATTTAAGTATTAAAAGCCTTAAAGAGACATGCAGACAGAATTTAGTATCTCCCCTTCCCTTTCTTGTATAATTCTCAAAGCTTAAGGAGTATTAGATTTTTTTTCTTTTTTTGGCCACTTCTATTGATCTTTCATTTATCTATTTCCATCCATCTTTGTTCTTTGGCCTGTGTGGGCCTCCCGTCACAGTGGTCTCTCTCATTGCAGAGCACAAGCTCTGGGCGCATGCACTCCAGAGCTCCGGCTTGGTAGCCAGACACATTGGTCCAGCCTCTCCATGGCATGTGCGATCTTCCCAGGCCAGGGATCAAACCGGTGCCCCTTGCACTGCAAGGCAGTGTCCTTACCCACTGGACCATCGGGGAAGCCCAGGAGTATTAGAATTTTAAGAGTATTACTTAGAAAGTTGCAGAACAGAGAATAACATTTGTTTTGATGGAGGTTTACAGAAACATCATGATCTGATCTATGTAGACACCTGCAAGAATAAAGGATCTAGATATCAAGAGGTTTGCAACAAATAGCCACTCTTTTCTCACCTTTCCTACACAAGAGCTTGGTTGAAAGCCTTGGAAGAGTTTGAGGTTTTTAATGCATGAGTCATCTGTCTCCTTGTATGGCTCTACAACAAACCTTTCTCTGCTGCAAACTCCAATGTTTCTGTATTGTTTGGCCTCCCTGGGTCGGCCACACTGTGTGTTCCTCGCAAGCACAGTAAACAAGTTCTGTGCTGATTGAACGGTAAGGAACCAGTTAGATAATTAAGATTGTTGTTATCAGTAACATCATTACGGTACTAAATTTGCTATTATAGATATGGACATTAACATGCAAACTCAGAATGTTTCTCCACAGCAACAAAAGACTCCCCACTCCACCCGCCTCCCCCACAAGCCATGCACCACCTGGCCAGAGTACCATGAATCAGAGACATTCTGACACTAGATTAAGAAATGTCATATGATGATGATGACTCCTAGCCTCTTTAGAGGCTTTTGTTGATCTTTCCCTCCTAAGTTTGGAGCAGAGAAGGATCTGTTCTAGAGCTGTGTAAGGAGACAGGTGGATCACACCTTAACAGCCTCAAACTCTTCAAAGGCTTTCAGCAGAGCCCTTTTATAGGAATGAGGAGGGAAGAGAGCCATTAGTTGCTGAAGACTTCTTGGTATCTAGACCCTTTGTTTTTACAAGTGTCCACCAGGGGCAGATCAGAGCTCACAGTGTTCTAGCTGTAACATCTTCAGGTCTTTCACCTCAGCAAGATGCTCTCCCAAATTCAGTGTCACTATTGCTACCCGACTTCCGGTCTACCTGTGAGTGTGTCTGTTTGGTAGAAAACACCCGAGGATCGCCCAAAGCGACAGGCTGCCATGTGTGCGACGTGCCACCTGATGCTGCCAGAGCCTTCCTTCAGCCCTCCTGGCACCAATCCAGCAGGCCTGGCAGCACAGGTTCCAGAACGGGCCGCAGGTGCAGATTGGAGCCATAGTCCTGTGGACTGCCCTGGGAGAGGCCCACGCGGGACCCCTGGGGCTGACTGGGCTGAGTAACCACCTCGCTGCGCCTGATCTGATAGGCTCAAAAAACAGACAAGACCTAGCCACTCTTTTCTCACCTTTCCTACACAAGAGCTTGGTTGAAAGCCTTGGAAGAGTTTGAGGTTTTTAATGCATGAGTCATCTGTCTCCTTGTATGGCTCTACAACAAACCTTTCTCTGCTGCAAACTCCAATGTTTCTGTATTGTTTGGCCTCCCTGGGTCGGCCACACTGTGTGTTCCTCGCAAGCACAGTAAACAAGTTCTGTGCTGATTGAACGGTAAGGAACCAGTTAGATAATTAAGATTGTTGTTATCAGTAACATCATTACGGTACTAAATTTGCTATTATAGATATGGACATTAACATGCAAACTCAGAATGTTTCTCCACAGCAACAAAAGACTCCCCACTCCACCCGCCTCCCCCACAAGCCATGCACCACCTGGCCAGAGTACCATGAATCAGAGACATTCTGACACTAGATTAAGAAATGTCATATGATGATGATGACTCCTAGCCTCTTTAGAGGCTTTTGTTGATCTTTCCCTCCTAAGTTTGGAGCAGAGAAGGATCTGTTCTAGAGCTGTGTAAGGAGACAGGTGGATCACACCTTAACAGCCTCAAACTCTTCAAAGGCTTTCAGCAGAGCCCTTTTATAGGAATGAGGAGGGAAGAGAGCCATTAGTTGCTGAAGACTTCTTGGTATCTAGACCCTTTGTTTTTACAAGTGTCCACCAGGGGCAGATCAGAGCTCACAGTGTTCTAGCTGTAACATCTTCAGGTCTTTCACCTCAGCAAGATGCTCTCCCAAATTCAGTGTCACTATTGCTACCCGACTTCCGGTCTACCTGTGAGTGTGTCTGTTTGGTAGAAAACACCCGAGGATCGCCCAAAGCGACAGGCTGCCATGTGTGCGACGTGCCACCTGATGCTGCCAGAGCCTTCCTTCAGCCCCTCCTGGCACCAATCCAGCAGGCCTGGCAGCACAGGTTCCAGAACGGGCCGCAGGTGCAGATTGGAGCCATAGTCCTGTGGACTGCCCCTGGGAGAGGCCCACCGCGGGGACCCCTGGGGCTGACTGGGCTGCGGAGTAACCACCTCGCGCTGCGCCTGTTACACTGCGCTCTGCGCCACAGGCACACGGTCGCCGCTCAGCGACACCACACCACCAGAATGTGCTTCTGTGGGTTTATTTGCTCCAGTCGAGGCACTCTCAGAGCCGCAAGGATCGGCTCTGAGCTGTCTTTGTGTCCCCACTGCCCAGCACGGGAGTGCCATAAGGCCTCGCTGACCCAGTGTTTTATTTGCCTAAACCACAAGGACAAGAGGCTCAGGGCCTTTCAAAGGCGACTTCACGAGGAAAGGCAGGAGACAGGGCGAAGAGCAACAGGGCCCGCATACCAGGCCTCTCCTGAGGGACAAGTTTCCGGCCGACAGCCCCAGAGAGGCTTCCGGCTCTGAGACGCGGACGCGACCAGAGCCTTGAAGTTCGGGCCTGTTCACCTTCAAAACCGACCTCAACCGCCTCACTCACCAGCCAGGTTTTTGTTCCAAGGCTAGCGGTCAGAAACTGCCGCGGGGCAGGCCGGGAGGTCCAGACGTCCTGACGCACGCGCAAGAGGTAAGTCGGGCAACAGCTCGGCGGAACACCTACAGCCCTCCACCTGGTCCCGCTTCCCACTAATCGACAGCAGTCTTACCCAGTGAGAAGGCGAGATCTTCAGTGCGCCATAACCTACTTAAGCTGCTTGTTAATCACTGCTCTTGGTTACTACTGCCTTTCAGTTTTTCTTTTTTAAACCTATTTCAGACTGTTTATTATGTATTTATTTAGCTCAGCGGGCGCTTCCGCTTCTCTTATTTTGAAGGACCCTTGTTCTCATGAGAACCCCACCTGTTCTCATTCAGTTTAACAGATGACACAAGCGCAGCTACCTAGAAGCAGTGCTCTCCATTTACTTCTTCCCACAAACAGAAATCCATCTCTCTCTGCCCCAACCACCTCTCCTTCCTGTCAGTGTGGCCATCCAGTTATCCTACCATCTAAAGAGGGAGGTGAGGACTTCCTGGTGGTTAAGTAACTCAGACGGACTCTCAATGCAGGGGGCCTAGGGTTTGATCCTTGGCAGGGGAACTAGATTCCACATGCTGAAACTAAGAGCTCATTTGTGGCAACCAAGACCCTGCTAAGCTAGCTAAATAAATAAATGAATGAATGCAATAAGATACCTTAGAATTTTCAAAACCCCAGGAGCCGAGGGACTTGAGAACCTTGTTAGTCTGCAAATAATTAGCTGGGGTAGCCAGTCGAGGCACTCTCAGAGCCAGGCTCTGAGCTGTCTTTGTGTCCCCACTGCCCAGCACGGGAGTGCCATAAGGCCTCGCTGACCCAGTGTTTTATTTGCCTAAACCACAAGGACAAGAGGCTCAGGGCCTTTCAAAGGCGACTTCACGAGGAAAGGCAGGAGACAGGGCGAAGAGCAACAGGGCCCGCATACCAGGCCTCTCCTGAGGGACAAGTTTCCGGCCGACAGCCCCAGAGAGGCTTCCGGCTCTGAGACGCGGACGCGACCAGAGCCTTGAAGTTCGGGCCTGTTCACCTTCAAAACCGACCTCAACCGCCTCACTCACCAGCCAGGTTTTTGTTCCAAGGCTAGCGGTCAGAAACTGCCGCGGGGCAGGCCGGGAGGTCCAGACGTCCTGACGCACGCGCAAGAGGTAAGTCGGGCAACAGCTCGGCGGAACACCTACAGCCCTCCACCTGGTCCCGCTTCCCCACTAATCGACAGCAGTCTTACCCAGTGAGAAGGCGAGATCTTCAGTGCGCCATAACCTACTTAAGCTGCTTGTTAATCACTGCTCTTGGTTACTACTGCCTTTCAGTTTTTCTTTTTTAAACCTATTTCAGACTGTTTATTATGTATTTATTTAGCTCAGCGGGCGCTTCCGCTTCTCTTATTTTGAAGGACCCTTGTTCTCATGAGAACCCCACCTGTTCTCATTCAGTTTAACAGATGACACAAGCGCAGCTACCTAGAAGCAGTGCTCTCCATTTACTTCTTCCCACAAACAGAAATCCATCTCTCTCTGCCCCAACCACCTCTCCTTCCTGTCAGTGTGGCCATCCAGTTATCCTACCATCTAAAGAGGGAGGTGAGGACTTCCTGGTGGTTAAGTAACTCAGACGGACTCTCAATGCAGGGGGCCTAGGGTTTGATCCTTGGCAGGGGAACTAGATTCCACATGCTGAAACTAAGAGCTCATTTGTGGCAACCAAGACCCTGCTAAGCTAGCTAAATAAATAAATGAATGAATGCAATAAGATACCTTAGAATTTTCAAAACCCCAGGAGCCGAGGGACTTGAGAACCTTGTTAGTCTGCAAATAATTAGCTGGGGTAGCCAGTGGGTATCTCAATCATCTCCATCATCTAAAAAATGAATACGGTAGCTGATAACACTGTAAGGATCAAAATAAATATAACGTGTCTCTCCATTTATTTAGGACTTGCTTGACTTCATGTTTCATCAGATTTATAACTAATTTCTTGAAGCTACTGTAAACTATACTGATTGCAGAGTACAGAAAGAATTTGTCAACTTTGCATCATGTGAGCTTACTGAATTTACTTGTTCCAGAAATTCTGGTAGGGTCTTAGGATTTTCCACATTTATAATCATGCCATTTGTGATCGTTTTCTTTCCTAACCTCTCTAAAAAGAGATCATTTTCTTTTTCGTTCATCTTGATGACTTTTGCATTTCCTTTTCTTTCCTGATTGGACTGGCCAAACCTTCAAGTACAATGCTAAACTGGAGTAGCAGAAGTGGCATTCTCTTTTTTTAATGGTAAATTTTTTTTTAAAGGAAACTGCTTTATTTTTTAATATTCATTTATTTGACTTTGCTGGGTCTCAGCTGCATCATGTGGGATCTAGTTCCTTAAACAGGGATTGAACCCAGGCCTCTTGGATTGGGAGAACAGAGTCTCAACTACCAGGGAAGTCCCAGAAGTGGTGTTCTTGTTTTCTTCCATATCTCAGAGGGAAAGCATTCAGTCTTTGACAATTAAATGTGATATGAATAATAGGTTTTTAAAAAGAAACGCTCTTTGGGAGTTCCCTGGTGACCTAGTAATTAGGATTTGGTGCTTTCAAGTGCGATGGCCAGGGTTCAGTCCCTGGTCAGGAAACTGGGATCCCACAAGCTATGTGATGTGGCCAAAATAAAATAAAATAGATGCTCTTTTATAAGTTAAAGAAGTTCCAATCTTCCCCATCATACCTATTTTATTCATTAAGTAACTCAGACGGACTCTCAATGCAGGGGGCCTAGGGTTTGATCCTTGGCAGGGGAACTAGATTCCACATGCTGAAACTAAGAGCTCATTTGTGGCAACCAAGACCCTGCTAAGCTAGCTAAATAAATAAATGAATGAATGCAATAAGATACCTTAGAATTTTCAAAACCCCAGGAGCCGAGGGACTTGAGAACCTTGTTAGTCTGCAAATAATTAGCTGGGGTAGCCAGTGGGTATCTCAATCATCTCCATCATCTAAAAAATGAATACGGTAGCTGATAACACTGTAAGGATCAAAATAAATATAACGTGTCTCTCCATTTATTTAGGACTTGCTTGACTTCATGTTTCATCAGATTTATAACTAATTTCTTGAAGCTACTGTAAACTATACTGATTGCAGAGTACAGAAAGAATTTGTCAACTTTGCATCATGTGAGCTTACTGAATTTACTTGTTCCAGAAATTCTGGTAGGGTCTTAGGATTTTCCACATTTATAATCATGCCATTTGTGATCGTTTTCTTTCCTAACCTCTCTAAAAAGAGATCATTTTCTTTTTCGTTCATCTTGATGACTTTTGCATTTCCTTTTCTTTCCTGATTGGACTGGCCAAACCTTCAAGTACAATGCTAAACTGGAGTAGCAGAAGTGGCATTCTCTTTTTTTAATGGTAAATTTTTTTTTAAAGGAAACTGCTTTATTTTTTAATATTCATTTATTTGACTTTGCTGGGTCTCAGCTGCATCATGTGGGATCTAGTTCCTTAAACAGGGATTGAACCCAGGCCTCTTGGATTGGGAGAACAGAGTCTCAACTACCAGGGAAGTCCCAGAAGTGGTGTTCTTGTTTTCTTCCATATCTCAGAGGGAAAGCATTCAGTCTTTGACAATTAAATGTGATATGAATAATAGGTTTTTAAAAAGAAACGCTCTTTGGGAGTTCCCTGGTGACCTAGTAATTAGGATTTGGTGCTTTCAAGTGCGATGGCCAGGGTTCAGTCCCTGGTCAGGAAACTGGGATCCCACAAGCTATGTGATGTGGCCAAAATAAAATAAAATAGATGCTCTTTTATAAGTTAAAGAAGTTCCAATCTTCCCCCCCCCCATCATACCTATTTTATTATATTCATTTTCATCCCCTTTTTATTCTTTGGCCTTTGTTGGCCTCACATTGCTCTGGCCTCTCTCACGCAGAGCATAGGCTCAGGGTGCATGGGCTCAGTGCACACACACTCCAGAGAGCTGGCTGGAAAGAAATTCGACACACAGGTCCAGCCACTCCACGGCACATGTGATCTTCCCAGACCAGGGATTGAACCAGTACCCACTGCACTGCAAAGCGGACCCTAGCCACTGGCCCACCAAGGAAGCCCAAAGAAGTTCCACTCTATTCCTAGTTTCCTGAGAATTTTTGTCATAAATATATATTCTATTCTTGTCTCCATCTTAATAGTGTTCACTTCCAGATTTCCAGCTGTGCTGAGGTAAAAGACTATCAGAAAACATAAATTGTAAACTCACCATCAGTTCTGTGATACTTTGAATTCTCCTGTTGTTATCCACACCACCTGCTGCTATTAATGCTTTGAAGTTCTCAAATAGCTGCTCCATGCATTCTATCCAAGTTTTAGAGGGGTTTTCTATGTGAGAGAAAAGGTGAAGCAGACTTACTCCAACTTACTCAGAGCTGGAACCCTAAGTTTTTCTAGTGCTTTTCTGATCTTTACACATTTTACTTCATTCCTATATTACTGGGTCTCCACTCTGATACTTAGTCGCTGCTTTCTCAAGTTCTCATAAATTCATTTACTTTTTTTCAAAGCTTTTATTTAATCTTTTCTTGTCCACAATCTTATTCCCTGTCCCACCTGCTAGTATAGTTAATTGGAAGCCTATTTGTCATTGCAAATCAAAACTATCATGATACATGCCTACATCCCTTGTCACGAAACTATAAGATACATATAATAAAATTCATATGAAAAAGGTTTTAAAAAGAAACGCTCTTTGGGAGTTCCCTGGTGACCTAGTAATTAGGATTTGGTGCTTTCAAGTGCGATGGCCAGGGTTCAGTCCCTGGTCAGGAAACTGGGATCCCACAAGCTATGTGATGTGGCCAAAATAAAATAAAATAGATGCTCTTTTATAAGTTAAAGAAGTTCCAATCTTCCCCCCCCCCATCATACCTATTTTATTATATTCATTTTCATCCCCTTTTTATTCTTTGGCATGTGTGGGCCTCCCATTGCAGTGGCCTCTCTCACCGCAGAGCATAGGCTCAGGGTGCATGGGCTCAGTGCACACACACTCCAGAGAGCTGGCTGGAAAGAAATTCGACACACAGGTCCAGCCACTCCACGGCACATGTGATCTTCCCAGACCAGGGATTGAACCAGTACCCACTGCACTGCAAAGCGGACCCTAGCCACTGGCCCACCAAGGAAGCCCAAAGAAGTTCCACTCTATTCCTAGTTTCCTGAGAATTTTTGTCATAAATATATATTCTATTCTTGTCTCCATCTTAATAGTGTTCACTTCCAGATTTCCAGCTGTGCTGAGGTAAAAGACTATCAGAAAACATAAATTGTAAACTCACCATCAGTTCTGTGATACTTTGAATTCTCCTGTTGTTATCCACACCACCTGCTGCTATTAATGCTTTGAAGTTCTCAAATAGCTGCTCCATGCATTCTATCCAAGTTTTAGAGGGGTTTTCTATGTGAGAGAAAAGGTGAAGCAGACTTACTCCAACTTACTCAGAGCTGGAACCCTAAGTTTTTCTAGTGCTTTTCTGATCTTTACACATTTTACTTCATTCCTATATTACTGGGTCTCCACTCTGATACTTAGTCGCTGCTTTCTCAAGTTCTCATAAATTCATTTACTTTTTTTCAAAGCTTTTATTTAATCTTTTCTTGTCCACAATCTTATTCCCTGTCCCACCTGCTAGTATAGTTAATTGGAAGCCTATTTGTCATTGCAAATCAAAACTATCATGATACATGCCTACATCCCTTGTCACGAAACTATAAGATACATATAATAAAATTCACCATTTGAAGTATATTTAATTCAGTGATTTAGTAGCACATTTACATTTCATCATTATTTAATTCCAGAACATTTTTACCACCTCCCCAAAATCCTTGTATCTTTTGCAAACTTGATCTCCTGCAGGTTCTAGTCCCTGGAAAACATTAGTTCATTCTTTGTCTCTATACATTTGTCTACTCTTTTTTTAATTAAGTTTTTTTTTCTCCAGCTTTACTGAGATATAATTGACAAAACATTGTGTAATTTTAGCTTCTCTGTCCAAAGGATTCTCCAGGCAAGAATACTGGAGTGGGTTGCCATATCCTACAGTATTGTCTTTTTTCTTCTTTTACAAATTCACACTTTTATTTACTTTTCAGTAAGTTTGAATCCTCTATTTTTGATATATAACACATGCGTCCTTTTATGTCTGACTAATTTCACTCAATGTTTTCAACACAGACCCATGTAGCATGTATCAGAATTTTCTTTTTATTGTTAATATTCCATCATATGGCTATAACACTTTTTCTTCACCTATTTATCAGTTGGTAGATTTGGGGGCTCTTTCTACTTCAGGGCTATTGTGAATGATGTTGCTATGTACACTCATATAGAAGGTTTTTATGGAAACAAGATTTCATTTCCCTTGGGTAGAAAGGTCTACTCAGATTTTTCAATATTAAATTCTCTACTATTGACTTTCTTTCATGTAGTGTTAACTAACGCTTCTTGAGATGAAGTTTCTGATCACTTGGTGGACCTGCTGCCTAAGTTTTTCTAGTGCTTTGAGAGAAAAGGTGAAGCAGACTTACTCCAACTTACTCAGAGCTGGAACCCTAAGTTTCTAGTGCTTTTCTGATCTTTACACATTTTACTTCATTCCTATATTACTGGGTCTCCACTCTGATACTTAGTCGCTGCTTTCTCAAGTTCTCATAAATTCATTTACTTTTTTTCAAAGCTTTTATTTAATCTTTTCTTGTCCACAATCTTATTCCCTGTCCCACCTGCTAGTATAGTTAATTGGAAGCCTATTTGTCATTGCAAATCAAAACTATCATGATACATGCCTACATCCCTTGTCACGAAACTATAAGATACATATAATAAAATTCACCATTTGAAGTATATTTAATTCAGTGATTTAGTAGCACATTTACATTTCATCATTATTTAATTCCAGAACATTTTTACCACCTCCCCAAAATCCTTGTATCTTTTGCAAACTTGATCTCCTGCAGGTTCTAGTCCCTGGAAAACATTAGTTCATTCTTTGTCTCTATACATTTGTCTACTCTTTTTTTAATTAAGTTTTTTTTTCTCCAGCTTTACTGAGATATAATTGACAAAACATTGTGTAATTTTAGCTTCTCTGTCCAAAGGATTCTCCAGGCAAGAATACTGGAGTGGGTTGCCATATCCTACAGTATTGTCTTTTTTCTTCTTTTACAAATTCACACTTTTATTTACTTTTCAGTAAGTTTGAATCCTCTATTTTTGATATATAACACATGCGTCCTTTTATGTCTGACTAATTTCACTCAATGTTTTCAACACAGACCCATGTAGCATGTATCAGAATTTTCTTTTTATTGTTAATATTCCATCATATGGCTATAACACTTTTTCTTCACCTATTTATCAGTTGGTAGATTTGGGGGCTCTTTCTACTTCAGGGCTATTGTGAATGATGTTGCTATGTACACTCATATAGAAGGTTTTTATGGAAACAAGATTTCATTTCCCTTGGGTAGAAAGGTCTACTCAGATTTTTCAATATTAAATTCTCTACTATTGACTTTCTTTCATGTAGTGTTAACTAACGCTTCTTGAGATGAAGTTTCTGATCACTTGGTGGTTAATAATTATAAAAACATAAAACAGGCTTTGAAAAAACCCTTATGGCAAGTAGAACATAATTGCTTATACACTGAACTGCCCAACTTTTCATAGGAATTGGCTTTCAGTCTCCATGACTTTCTGAGAATATATTTAGATTTCTTATCCCTACTTTAATGCTCTACTCATGTCTGTATCCATAATATTTTCTTCAAAATAAAAATATTGAAGATGCCCTCCAAATTGTGCAAATACACTCTCAAAATATAAAAAGCTTAAGTCAACATAACCACATTTTAGAAAACCTGAATATATAAGACATAGAGCTGTGTTTTTCCTATTGTCTTTGGGAAGCTGCAGTTGGTACTGAAGATAAGATAGAGTGGGAAAGTGAATATGGAAAGTCAAACTGCCAAACAAATCAATAAAACAAACAATTATACAAATTGTTTAAGTCACGTAAGAGACTAAAGAATATCCACTTTATCCCCAATCCAGCATTCTTTAGAAGCTAAAAAGGTGAAACCAAAAATGTTCATGAACAAGAAATCTCAGCACCTAAAACAACGTCTTGCACACAGGAAGTACTCAATAAAAGTCTGCCCGATGCTGAATGAATAAATGAACATTCACAGAGCATATCTCTCCCACAGTTTTAGGGAGAAAACATCCACAGGCAGAGACAGACAGAACCAGTTTTAGGCAGCAGATTAATCTGTCAATTTGGGATTCACAGGTGATAAACACTAGCTTAGGGCACTGGTAATACTGGTTGCAAATAAGAATTTGTTGATTAAGTCAACAGTCATAAATGATAAAGTATGGTAAATTGAATTGGCCATGAAAGGCTCTTTCAAAGTAGTTTGCAGCACAAATCTTGACTATTAGAGCACTAACTGTTGAGAAGCACAGAATTATTACCTTAGAACACCACCACAAGTAGAGACCAACCACGGAAAAGGAGAGAAACTTCCTCCTTAAGAGAAACTGTGGTGCCAAAGAAGGAAGAAAACAGAAAAGGAATATTAAATTTCCACTTCCTTCTTCATCTGAGCAGTTACTGAAACGTAATAGCTAAATGCTGATAGAAGAATTACAATCAAGCAAGAATTCTTAGAAGGAAGTGGATTACAACAAACTGTAGTTTTTTTAGTATTTGTTTACACAGTATTTCAAGGGGAAAAAAAAGGAAAACCAATGAGAGTATGTAAATAAGGGCACTCTTGAGTTTCAGGATAAATGCCCATATGAAAACGTTAGAGGATAATTACTATCATTATTTTGTTCTTTGACAGCTTCCAGGAAACCAACAATTAACACTGAACTCTTAATGAGTAAATCACGCTGGAACTTGTTAAAAAGTTAGAAGTTAAAAAAAAAGCAAACGTTAGAAATTGATCATGAAGTTTCAGCTTACTAATAAGCTGCTCTGGTGATCACTACAGGCACCTAGCATTCCCTCTGGACCATCCTCATTATGAAGCATCTGGGTTGCCTGTTGTTCTCATAAATGACTACCCTGGGGGCTGAGGAGACCAAGAGGATGCTCCCAAAGTCAAACTGCCAAACAAATCAATAAAACAAATAATTATACAAATTGTTTAAGTCACGTAAGAGACTAAAGAATATCCACTTTATCCCCAATCCAGCATTCTTTAGAAGCTAAAAAGGTGAAACCAAAAATGTTCATGAACAAGAAATCTCAGCACCTAAAACAACGTCTTGCACACAGGAAGTACTCAATAAAAGTCTGCCCGATGCTGAATGAATAAATGAACATTCACAGAGCATATCTCTCCCACAGTTTTAGGGAGAAAACATCCACAGGCAGAGACAGACAGAACCAGTTTTAGGCAGCAGATTAATCTGTCAATTTGGGATTCACAGGTGATAAACACTAGCTTAGGGCACTGGTAATACTGGTTGCAAATAAGAATTTGTTGATTAAGTCAACAGTCATAAATGATAAAGTATGGTAAATTGAATTGGCCATGAAAGGCTCTTTCAAAGTAGTTTGCAGCACAAATCTTGACTATTAGAGCACTAACTGTTGAGAAGCACAGAATTATTACCTTAGAACACCACCACAAGTAGAGACCAACCAGGGAAAAAGGAGAGAAACTTCCTCCTTAAGAGAAACTGTGGTGCCAAAGAAGGAAGAAAACAGAAAAGGAATATTAAATTTCCACTTCCTTCTTCATCTGAGCAGTTACTGAAACGTAATAGCTAAATGCTGATAGAAGAATTACAATCAAGCAAGAATTCTTAGAAGGAAGTGGATTACAACAAACTGTAGTTTTTTTAGTATTTGTTTACACAGTATTTCAAGGGGAAAAAAAAGGAAAACCAATGAGAGTATGTAAATAAGGGCACTCTTGAGTTTCAGGATAAATGCCCATATGAAAACGTTAGAGGATAATTACTATCATTATTTTGTTCTTTGACAGCTTCCAGGAAACCAACAATTAACACTGAACTCTTAATGAGTAAATCACGCTGGAACTTGTTAAAAAGTTAGAAGTTAAAAAAAAAGCAAACGTTAGAAATTGATCATGAAGTTTCAGCTTACTAATAAGCTGCTCTGGTGATCACTACAGGCACCTAGCATTCCCTCTGGACCATCCTCATTATGAAGCATCTGGGTTGCCTGTTGTTCTCATAAATGACTACCCTGGGGGGCTGAGGAGACCAAGAGGGTCCTCCTACAGTCATACTGAGTTGTTGGTCAAGTTCTGGCTGCCCTCTGAGGGAGAGGCAGCTCCCATTTTCTCGATTATGCTTGAATCTTGCAGAGAGAAGGCCTCTGTTGAGAAGGAATTCTTTCTCATAGATGAATTAGGGTAGACTGTCAAGGACTATTTCTTGTAAGTGAAACTATGCATGAAATGTCATATCTGAGATTGGCTTTAAATATTCCAAGACAGACAACCCATCCAGACAAAGTAAAAATAAAACACTGTGTAAAAATAAAACACTGGAAGGGATACATGAAAAAAATGCAAAATTTTTAAAGCCTATATAAGAGTTTGTCATATTGTTTTCTCTACCTTAGATATTTTGGTAATTTCCATAATCAAAGATTTAAATAGATATATACATAAAAACATTGTTCCTCTTCTACATATATTAAATATATTAAGTCAGTTGTTGCTCTGTGTATTAGATTTATTTCAGTTACAGTGAGCACAAACCCCAATCTTATTAGCCTAAACAGTAAGAAGAAATGTAGATTTATGTAGCTGCAAAGTCCAGGGAAATTCTAGGTGTCATGTGATGCCTGATTCTACACTTCAATGGTATCTCTAAAACCCTGCTCTGTCTTCTATGGTGTTGATTTCATTCTAAGGCTCACATCTCTCCTGTTTCGAGAATACTGAACATTTGCTGGGTTACATGTGTGATCCAACAAGAGCTGGGTCTGTCCTAACATCTCCAGCAAGACAGGCCAGGTTATGCTGCAGAAACAAACAGCACCAACATTCCAGTGATTTAACACAACAGAAGTTTAATTTTCTTTCCTACAAAGTCCGTTACAAGTGTCTGGGGACTCTCCAGAACAGATACTGTCCCCCAATGTGGAGTGTTTGGCATTCCAGACTGTTCTGAATTGTGGCTTCTCTCTGTATGTGCTTACTTGATTGAGGCAGGAAAAGACATCAGAATCCTTTATCGATAAATAAATGCTCCATTCAAGAAGTGAAAAGTCTATACACAACCCCTGCTCGAAACTATCTCAGGACTCTAACTGCAAGGAGCAAAAGCATCTAACCACTCCCTTCTTACTGCTCACTACGATACAAGCTCTATGAGCATATGCATTTTATATCCTTGTCCACTACTACATCCTTACTTTAGAAGAGTACCTGGACACATTAAACTGAGTAACTTTAGAAGAGTAACAGGACATCATTAAACTGAATGAATGAATGTAGTGCCAGGAAGAAATCCAAACGTGTATTTTGGGAGAAGAGACAGAGTCCCAGGAATTTAAGAGACTGAGGGTACTGGGTATGATATATGCACCCCAGAGCTGACTGTGCTTAAGAAATACTACTTACGGGGCTTCCCTGGTGGTCCAGTGGATAGACAGTCTGCTTTGCAGTGCAAGGGGCACCGGTTCGATCCCTGGCCCAGAAAGATCCCACGTGCCGTGGAGCAGATGGACCAGTGTGTCCAATTATGAGCCAGTGCTCTGGAGCATGTGCGCCCAGAGCCAGTGCTCTGCAGTGAGAGAGGCCACTGCAATGGGAGGCCCACACGGGCCTAAGAATAAAGATGGATGAAAAGAAATAAATAAAAAACTGATACAAGAGGCCAAAATAAATAAATAAATACTACTTACGAGAGTTCATCTTGGGGAAGATGAAACCCTGCTGAGAGTGACATAACAGCAGGTCAGGTGATTGACACCACAAAGCACTGAAGCCAAGGAACACACCAACTCAGCAAATCACCACCGCGAGTGCACAGCTCCTGGAAGGAGGTGCAACAGCCGCAAACGCATCTGCTCCCTTAGTGTGGTCAGGTTACCCCAGGTATCACTGGGGACCAGGGAAAAGGGAAGGACATACACGCTGTCTGAGACCCCATTATCAGTCAGGCTGTTAAGTACTTTTCCTTCATCAATCTCTCTAGTCCCCAGAAAACCCTGAGTTGAATGTTACCTCTATTTCATAGAGAAAAAGAGAGATTTAAGAGTGTTTCAGTAACCAATTAAGAAACAGGAATGTTTTACATACTAGAAACAGATACACTGTCATCCAGACTGGCTGGACAGGGACAGCAAACAGGTAAGTCCTGATCCTGCTTTCAGGCTTCACTGGTACAGCTAAGTGACAGCCAACAGACCCACTAACTATGGGGTTGTAACAAGTGCCTGGGTCTCTTTAAGCCTAACTTCCTTATTTATAAAGTCAGAGATCTGAAAAATATAATTTAACTCCTTTCCTGATTATACCTAGATGCTTTACGAGGAACACATCTGCATCACTGTTGCAGACAAAAGGAGGGAGTTATAAAAAAATTCACAACCTATAGAGATTTTCAGCAGTCTATGAAATTGTAACCTAAGGCTATTACATGATAGGCTGGATTAAACAGAAGCAGGATGCCCCTGCCGCTTATCAGTTAACAGTGTAAGTTAACCAACATAGAGGTGCATCTGTCTGTCCTTGCCTACCATCCAGCATTAGGTCCCCTATCTTTCCTTTTGGGAACTTGGGTTCCTGTTCACTGAATAACATGTGCAGTGAGTCACAGGATCCTGGTGCAGTAAACACTCCAGTTTGCAGACAAACGGAACTCTCCCCTTGTTCTTAGTAACAAATAAAAGCCAAGTTAAAATGCAAACAGATAAAAACCTGAGAAGGTGATCCTGCAATCTCTTTCATTTCCATTTAGTCTTTGGAAAAAAGTGCTCATTCTCATGGCTATTTTATCCTATTGAACAGTCTAGTTTCTTTTACTGTGGAGTTTTATTCTTTACATGGCTAAAGATTCCAACCCATTTCCATTTTCTCTCCTTCTTAGAGGTGCTCTCCCTTTTCTTTTTTTTTTTTTAAACATTCATTTTATTTATTTATCTTCTGGGTGGTGGGGTGGAGAGGGAGGGGGACGGGCGGGCCACTTCTACTGGTCTTTCATTTGTCTATTTTCATCCTTCTTTGTTCTTTGGCTCCGTGGGCCTCCCATCGCAGTGGCCTCTGTGTCGCAGAGCGCCAGCTCTGGGAGCATGCGCCCAGAGCTCCAGTTAAGTACCTCTATTTCATAGAGAAAAGAAAAAATTTAAGAGTGTTTCAGTAACCAATTAAGAAACAGGAATGTTTTACATACTAGAAACAGATACACTGTCATCCAGACTGGCTGGACAGGGACAGCAAACAGGTAAGTCCTGATCCTGCTTTCAGGCTTCACTGGTACAGCTAAGTGACAGCCAACAGACCCACTAACTATGGGGTTGTAACAAGTGCCTGGGTCTCTTTAAGCCTAACTTCCTTATTTATAAAGTCAGAGATCTGAAAAATATAATTTAACTCCTTTCCTGATTATACCTAGATGCTTTACGAGGAACACATCTGCATCACTGTTGCAGACAAAAGGAGGGAGTTATAAAAAAATTCACAACCTATAGAGATTTTCAGCAGTCTATGAAATTGTAACCTAAGGCTATTACATGATAGGCTGGATTAAACAGAAGCAGGATGCCCCTGCCGCTTATCAGTTAACAGTGTAAGTTAACCAACATAGAGGTGCATCTGTCTGTCCTTGCCTACCATCCAGCATTAGGTCCCCTATCTTTCCTTTTGGGAACTTGGGTTCCTGTTCACTGAATAACATGTGCAGTGAGTCACAGGATCCTGGTGCAGTAAACACTCCAGTTTGCAGACAAACGGAACTCTCCCCTTGTTCTTAGTAACAAATAAAAGCCAAGTTAAAATGCAAACAGATAAAAACCTGAGAAGGTGATCCTGCAATCTCTTTCATTTCCATTTAGTCTTTGGAAAAAAGTGCTCATTCTCATGGCTATTTTATCCTATTGAACAGTCTAGTTTCTTTTACTGTGGAGTTTTATTCTTTACATGGCTAAAGATTCCAACCCATTTCCATTTTCTCTCCTTCTTAGAGGTGCTCTCCCTTTTCTTTTTTTTTTTTTAAACATTCATTTTATTTATTTATCTTCTGGGTGGTGGGGTGGAGAGGGAGGGGGACGGGCGGGCCACTTCTACTGGTCTTTCATTTGTCTATTTTCATCCTTCTTTGTTCTTTGGCTCCCGTGGGCCTCCCATCGCAGTGGCCTCTGTCGTCGCAGAGCGCCAGCTCTGGGAGCATGCGCTCCAGAGCTCCAGCTCGGTAATTGGACACATCAGTCCAGCTGCTCCACGGCACGTGGGATCTTCCCAGGCCAGGGATCAAACCGGCGCCCCTTGCACTGCAAGGCGGTGTCCTTACCCGCTGGACCACCAGGGGAAGCCCTGCTCTCCCTTTTCCATCCACCACCGGGAGGCAAAAAATAGTGATCAGTTCATCTGGGCAGATTCCATATTGCTGAAGTAAATATTTCATCACAGTAAAAACTGTACTGATAAAGAGGTGAATTCCTAAAAAGTTAAATAAGGAACTCAATGTCCAAATTTGTGAACAACACCCAATTATGAGAGAGTTAAGAAAATTCAGTTTGGTTCTTCAACAAGTTTACATTAAAATTCATTTCTGCCCATGAGATTACCGAAACCGGTAAACCTGGAAGACAATGCTATGCAGTTAAACATGCATATTATTGCTTTTTGTTTCGGAAGACCATGCTATAATACAAATGTTTCTACCATGTATTAAGTTTAAGAGTGCCTGGGGAAACCAATGCAAACCAGCAATATTTACTTCTGTGACCATGGAAGACTAATTAATTCATAGTTGCAGCAGTTCCATGAAGTTCAATTTGCTATTTTGCTAAGTACAATGCCAAAACAGCCTTTCCCTTTAGTCAGAATGTTCTTAGAACACCTCTCCTGCTAAGGCATTCCCTGCAAGTTTTCAGTAAAAATAGGAAGTAGTGCAACTACTAATGAAACCTTTGCGGAATCAACCTTGATCCCTTCTGTAAAACACGTTTATATCCCAAAGCTTTCTGATGAAAAATTCTTCATGCTTCATAATTTTGTATTTTGCTTAACTTTAAGGTCACACTCCACTTGGTAAATTTCTTCAGACTGAGGACACTGAACAACCTTCCTTTATTGGTGGAGTTTCTGGTGTCTAAGAAGACTTGAGCGCCTGCTGAAGTTTCTCTTGCACATGCTACAGGTGTAAGGCTGCTCACCTGTGTGAGTTCTCCGGTGTTTAATAAGGTGGGAATTTTGGCTGAATTTTTTCCCACATTCATAACAAGTAAAGGGTTTCTCTCCAGTGTGAGTTCTTTGATGTGTGTGCAGATTTGTATTCTGACTGAAGCTTTTCCCACACCATGAGCATTTATACGGTTTTATTCCTTGGTGTGTTGTTAAGTGCTTATTAAGATCTGAACTCCACCTAAATCTCTTGTCACACTGTTGACATTTATAGGGTTTCTCTTCAGTGTGAATTCTTTGGTGCTTAATGAGGTCAGAGCTAACTCTGAAGCTTTTCCCACATTCCTGGCATTTAAAAGGTTTCTCTGCTGCACGTTCTTTCTTGTGGAGATCCATAAGTTTTAGCAGTTCTTGTTTCCAGGTTGAAGGTTTCTTTATTTTCTTCACTGGAAAATCTCGGTGCGATTTCCCCATCTTATGCACATCACCATGATTTTTTTTCCCCGTTGTTTTCTGGGGAACTTTCAATCTGGCCTTTCTTGATGGTATATCTACTGGTGCTTGTGTTTCTAAGTCAGAAAGACATACAGGCTGAATATTTTCAGTATCATTTTTGAGCTTCAGCCCTGCTGAAATAAACATAAGAAACAGCTCACTATATGTCAGAGCAAGAAAGCCATAGCAAATGAAGAGAAAAACTGGATGAACACTAATTTTTAAGTGAGCTTATAAGCAGAATCGTACAATGTGAATCCTTGAAAAGACTGCTATCACAGCACATTTCCCTTCTTCCCATGGTGTGCTTACTTGTAGGCTGCTCTTCAGAACTGTCCTTGGACTCCAACAATCTTGGAACCCACGGCTCTTTACCTTGCTCTAGACAGGAGATCACTTTAGGTTTGGGGAGCACAAATAATGCTGCAAAACAGGAAAGCTGAGGTCAAGGACGGGTAACTTAACAATGGTTCACTAATCCCAGACAATTTCAGGAAGAGCAAAGGATGCTTTAACAGCTTACACCAAATTTCATCTCAGGTATCAGGTTTATAACATAACTTCATTTGTGGATGGATATACAAAACAGTGACCAAGAAATAAACCTGAGCTGGACCAATAAAGAAGATACAGGCCAAGGGAATGCAATGTATGATCCCCATCTTCTGCTGTCAAGAATACTCCATATTCTACTAAGGCAGAGGCTTCAGGAAATATACACTAGTCCTATTAACTCTTCAGGAAGACTTACACTGGATAAAACCAGGTTTAGGGAAGTCAATGCGAAGGTCAGTGGGCGGGGTATCATATGTACAAATAATACACGCCATCATTATATTAACTTTTTATTTAGTTCTCAAGCACCAGACACAGGACTAGGAGAGACTTCTACCACTCCCATAGCTCACTGGTTCACATCCAGGTGGAGGAAGCAGACCAGAATTAGTGAACTTTCTTCTAAATCACACTGCCAGGGCTTCCCTGGTGGTCCAGTGGGTAAGGACACCACCTTGCAGTGCAAGGAGCGCCGGTTTGATCCCTGGCCTGGGAAGATCCCACGTGCCGCGGAGCAGCTGGACCAATGTGTCCAATTACCAAGCCCGAGCTCTGGAGCGCATGCGCCCAGAGCCAGTGCTCTGCGACAACAGAGGCCACTGCGATGGGAGGCCCACACGGGCCAAAGAACAAAGATGAATGAAAATAGACAAATGAAAGACCAATAGAAGTGGCCCGCCAGCCCCCGTCCCTCCCCAACATGCCTCCCCCCGCCAAAAATATATATATAAAAAAAATTGTAAATCACATTGCCAAATATGGAAAATAGTCATCAGTCAGTCATTCCATAAATACGTTCTGAGTGGTTATGGTGCACCAGGCATCCTCTATGTGGCAGGGACACTGTGGTAAACAAGCCAAGTCCCCCTGATCTCACAGAGCTTATCCTCAAATGAAACTACATCAACAATCTTGGAACCCACGGCTCTTTACCTTGCTCTAGACAGGAGATCACTTTAGGTTTGGGGAGCACAAATAATGCTGCAAAACAGGAAAGCTGAGGTCAAGGACGGGTAACTTAACAATGGTTCACTAATCCCAGACAATTTCAGGAAGAGCAAAGGATGCTTTAACAGCTTACACCAAATTTCATCTCAGGTATCAGGTTTATAACATAACTTCATTTGTGGATGGATATACAAAACAGTGACCAAGAAATAAACCTGAGCTGGACCAATAAAGAAGATACAGGCCAAGGGAATGCAATGTATGATCCCCATCTTCTGCTGTCAAGAATACTCCATATTCTACTAAGGCAGAGGCTTCAGGAAATATACACTAGTCCTATTAACTCTTCAGGAAGACTTACACTGGATAAAACCAGGTTTAGGGAAGTCAATGCGAAGGTCAGTGGGCGGGGTATCATATGTACAAATAATACACGCCATCATTATATTAACTTTTTATTTAGTTCTCAAGCACCAGACACAGGACTAGGAGAGACTTCTACCACTCCCATAGCTCACTGGTTCACATCCAGGTGGAGGAAGCAGACCAGAATTAGTGAACTTTCTTCTAAATCACACTGCCAGGGCTTCCCTGGTGGTCCAGTGGGTAAGGACACCACCTTGCAGTGCAAGGAGCGCCGGTTTGATCCCTGGCCTGGGAAGATCCCACGTGCCGCGGAGCAGCTGGACCAATGTGTCCAATTACCAAGCCCGAGCTCTGGAGCGCATGCGCCCAGAGCCAGTGCTCTGCGACAACAGAGGCCACTGCGATGGGAGGCCCACACGGGCCAAAGAACAAAGATGAATGAAAATAGACAAATGAAAGACCAATAGAAGTGGCCCGCCAGCCCCCGTCCCTCCCCAACCTGCCTCCCCCCGCCAAAAATATATATATAAAAAAAATTGTAAATCACATTGCCAAATATGGAAAATAGTCATCAGTCAGTCATTCCATAAATACGTTCTGAGTGGTTATGGTGCACCAGGCATCCTCTATGTGGCAGGGACACTGTGGTAAACAAGCCAAGTCCCCCTGATCTCACAGAGCTTATCTTCTCATGCAGAGTGAGACAATCTAACATCAACAGACAAGCAAATAAAATGTCAGGAAGTGATAAACGTTTTGAAGAAAGCTAAGAGAGGGTAAACGAACATTCAAGATTCTGCTTCTTGGAAGCTATCTGAGATAAAGTAGTACAAAAAGCCTCTTTTAGAAAGTGGTATCTGAGCAGGATCCTAAAGTGAATTCAGCCATGTGGCAGAAATGTGGCCAGGCAGAAGGAAGGG
The DNA here is from genome assembly GCA_022376925.1 of Tragulus kanchil. Lineage (NCBI taxonomy): Eukaryota > Metazoa > Chordata > Mammalia > Artiodactyla > Tragulidae > Tragulus > Tragulus kanchil. The sequence goes on from JAIOJX010000002.1 coordinate 127,790,876, forward strand.
GGAAGAAATAAGCACACTGAGTTCATGAAACTGCCAGACGAGCACTGTGAGTAAAGAGACCAGAGCAAGAACACAAGTGGCATGAGACGACAGCAAGCTGGTGAGGAAGGGCTAGATCCTGGAGGCTCCTGGGGGTCTTGTAAGGAATCTGGGTTGATTCTGAACCATATGAAAAGTAACTGGAAGATTCTGAAGCAGAAAATGTCATGATCTGGTCAGGTTTTTAAAAGACTCTGGCTGCTGTGTAAAAAACTGACTATGAGAGGGCAGGAGTGGGGACAGTGGGTGCCACAAAGAAGGTATGATGGGAACCCCAACAGAGACACCGCTGGCTGAGACCAGGTGCTGAAACCACCAGTGGCTGAGACATGACCACACTTAAGCCACACTGTGAAGGTGGAGCTGAGAGTGCCATGTTAGACTTAGCTGGGTAATATGGCAAGATCAAGGTAAAAGATGACTAGACACTTCTCTTGAGCCAATGTGTCCAATTAAGCCCGAGCTCTGGAGCGCATGCGCCCAGAGCCGGTGCTCTGCGACAACAGAGGCCACCGCGATGGGAGGCCCACAGGAGCCAAAGAACAAAGACGGATGAAAATAGAGAAATGAAAGACCAATAGAAGTGGCCCGCCAGCCCCCGTCCCTCCCCAACCTGCCTCCCCCCGCCAAAAATATATATATAAAAAAAATTGTAAATCACATTGCCAAATATGGAAAATAGTCATCAGTCAGTCATTCCATAAATACGTTCTGAGTGGTTATGGTGCACCAGGCATCCTCTATGTGGCAGGGACACTGTGGTAAACAAGCCAAGTCCCCCTGATCTCACAGAGCTTATCTTCTCATGCAGAGTGAGACAATCTAACATCAACAGACAAGCAAATAAAATGTCAGGAAGTGATAAACGTTTTGAAGAAAGCTAAGAGAGGGTAAACGAACATTCAAGATTCTGCTTCTTGGAAGCTATCTGAGATAAAGTAGTACAAAAAGCCTCTTTTAGAAAGTGGTATCTGAGCAGGATCCTAAAGTGAATTCAGCCATGTGGCAGAAATGTGGCCAGGCAGAAGGAAGGGGGAAGAAATAAGCACACTGAGTTCATGAAACTGCCAGACGAGCACTGTGAGTAAAGAGACCAGAGCAAGAACACAAGTGGCATGAGACGACAGCAAGCTGGTGAGGAAGGGCTAGATCCTGGAGGCTCCTGGGGGTCTTGTAAGGAATCTGGGTTGATTCTGAACCATATGAAAAGTAACTGGAAGATTCTGAAGCAGAAAATGTCATGATCTGGTCAGGTTTTTAAAAGACTCTGGCTGCTGTGTAAAAAACTGACTATGAGAGGGCAGGAGTGGGGACAGTGGGTGCCACAAAGAAGGTATGATGGGAACCCCAACAGAGACACCGCTGGCTGAGACCAGGTGCTGAAACCACCAGTGGCTGAGACATGACCACACTTAAGCCACACTGTGAAGGTGGAGCTGAGAGTGCCATGTTAGACTTAGCTGGGTAATATGGCAAGATCAAGGTAAAAGATGACTAGACACTTTCTCTGAGCAAATGGATGAATGGGGATGCCTTTTACAGAGATGAGAAAGATGTAAGGGTAAGTGTGGAGAGAAGCAATCAAGAATTCCAATAGTAGAGGAAATGTGTACTTGAGAAAAGTTCACTGGCGATCTGAATACATCTTCTCCCTGCTCACACCATCATGATGAGAACCAGTCAGCTACTAGAACAGAGACTCTCTCACAGGGCTGCATTCTCAGTACACCAACAACAGGACAGACTAGTCCACTTCTGTGCAAAGGGAAGGGGAGAAATTTTACCTAGAGAGATGACAGTCTCATAGTTTTCTTGCATTACGTCACTGTAGAGTAGGATCCAGTAACTCCCATTCTTCCTGGGAAAAATATATGGCCACTTCTTCAAATGTCAACAAGCTCTAAGAAGAGAACGAGCTTCGGCTCAGTAGCAGAGCTGAAGAAGCAGTCCAATTTCATGAGCAATGAACTACATGGTAAACCAGTCACTAAAGAAGCTAATACCACATGAATTATGAAGTGAGAAGAGTGAAAGGAAGTAGGCAAGGGATCAGCAAACAGCCCAGGAGGTGCCCAGTTCCCCAGGAGGATCATCTGAGCTAACACACCTGAGCACCTGCTGGGCAGCAGGTAGAGACAGCCCCAAGAAGCTGGAAAACACAGCTCACCTCAGGCAAGATGAACTCAGGTGCCACTGGCCAGTCACTGGTGTTTGTCTGCTCAGCAAAGGCTAGGAGCTGGTGAGCAGGCACGTCTGTGAAAGAACGAGAGAAAATTTCCCTCCCTCCTGTCTTTGACAATCCTAAGCTCAGCTCTAAAATATAGATCCTGATTCTTGCCGTAGAAAAGGAACAACTTTCAAGTGCTACGTAGTACCTAGAAAGGAAAACATCTGTAGCCCAAAAGATCTGGTCAGGTTTTTAAAAGACTCTGGCTGCTGTGTAAAAACTGACTATGAGAGGGCAGGAGTGGGGACAGTGGGTGCCACAAAGAAGGTATGATGGGAACCCCAACAGAGACACCGCTGGCTGAGACCAGGTGCTGAAACCACCAGTGGCTGAGACATGACCACACTTAAGCCACACTGTGAAGGTGGAGCTGAGAGTGCCATGTTAGACTTAGCTGGGTAATATGGCAAGATCAAGGTAAAAGATGACTAGACACTTTCTCTGAGCAAATGGATGAATGGGGATGCCTTTTACAGAGATGAGAAAGATGTAAGGGTAAGTGTGGAGAGAAGCAATCAAGAATTCCAATAGTAGAGGAAATGTGTACTTGAGAAAAGTTCACTGGCGATCTGAATACATCTTCTCCCTGCTCACACCATCATGATGAGAACCAGTCAGCTACTAGAACAGAGACTCTCTCACAGGGCTGCATTCTCAGTACACCAACAACAGGACAGACTAGTCCACTTCTGTGCAAAGGGAAGGGGAGAAATTTTACCTAGAGAGATGACAGTCTCATAGTTTTCTTGCATTACGTCACTGTAGAGTAGGATCCAGTAACTCCCATTCTTCCTGGGAAAAATATATGGCCACTTCTTCAAATGTCAACAAGCTCTAAGAAGAGAACGAGCTTGGCTCAGTAGCAGAGATGAAGAAGAAGTCCAATTTCATGAGCAATGAACTACATGGTAAACCAGTCACTAAAGAAGCTAATACCACATGAATTATGAAGTGAGAAGAGTGAAAGGAAGTAGGCAAGGGATCAGCAAACAGCCCAGGAGGTGCCCAGTTCCCCAGGAGGATCATCTGAGCTAACACACCTGAGCACCTGCTGGGCAGCAGGTAGAGACAGCCCCAAGAAGCTGGAAAACACAGCTCACCTCAGGCAAGATGAACTCAGGTGCCACTGGCCAGTCACTGGTGTTTGTCTGCTCAGCAAAGGCTAGGAGCTGGTGAGCAGGCACGTCTGTGAAAGAACGAGAGAAAATTTCCCTCCCTCCTGTCTTTGACAATCCTAAGCTCAGCTCTAAAATATAGATCCTGATTCTTGCTGTAGAAAAGGAACAACTTTACAAGTGCTACGTAGTACCTAGAAGGAGCTACCTCATTTTAAACAAGAATCAAGCATCTTGTAGCACCTAAGAAAGGTTTACCAGTTGACTTTCTTCAGTTTTCACGAGTAAAGGCAATAAAAGGAAGTTTTGTTTTTGTTTTCTTACATGACATAAATTCTTCAGAGTTGCAGAAAAACAGAAGTGCTAAAAATCCAGTACTGAGTCCAGTGTGCCAGGTACAGAGAATACAAAAGCTCAAATGAGTTTGATGAGTTCAAGAAACAGGAAGAAACCCAGTGTGGCTAAAGAGGACTGAACAAAGCAGGAGGGGCAGACGAGAAGAGGAAAGGGAGAAACGGTCAGAACTTGGGGGCTCCTGGGTGCCTCTAAAAGGAGTCTGGATTTGTTCTGAACATGTGAAAAATCATGGTAAGGTTTTGATGTCGAGAAATGTCCTGATGTCAACTGGTGTTTTAAAAGATTCTGGCTGGGTTTCCCTGGTGGTTCAGTGGGCAAGGACACTGCCTTGCAGTACAAGGGGCTCCGGTTTGATTGCTGGCCTGGGAAGATCCTGCGTGCTGCAGAGTGGCAGGACCAATGTGTCCAACTACCAAGCTGGAGCTCTGGAGTGTGTGCACCCAGAGCTGGTGCTCTGCAGCGAGAGAGGTCACTGAGATGGGAGGCCCACACCGGCCAAAAGAACAAAGATGGATGAAAATGAATACATGAAAGACCAATAGAAGTGGCCAAAAAAAAAGATTCTGGCTGTGACGTGGAGAACAGACTTTAGGAGGAGGCATGGAAGGGTGGCAGGGGATGCCAAGTACTGAGGCGGACCTTGTCAGAGATGCCACTGCTCACACCATGATGCTAAAGCAGAGGAGACTGAGATGCGGGTGAATGTGGGCTACAGAGTAAGGTGGACCCGAGAGGACGGGTGACATGTTAGTATTCCTGGGGCAGCAGCAGACAGTACAAAGGGTGACCACAAGTTTTCTAGCTTACAATACTGGGAGAAGGAAAGAGAAGAGAGAGCAATTTAGAGGGGAAAAGAGAAGGAAAGATCAAGATTTAGAACAGGACCGAGAACATGCACTTAGAAAAAGCTCGTTGGTGATCTGAATACATTTTCTCCCTGCCCACACCATCATGATGAGAACCAGTCAGTTACTCTCACAGGGCAGCATTCTCAGTATACCAACAACAGGACAGATTAGTCCACTCCTGTGCAAAGGCAAAGGGAGAAACTTTACCTAGAGAGATGACAGTCTCATAGTTTTCTTGCATTACATCATTGTAGAGGGTCTTCTGAGTGGGATCCAGTAACTCCCATTCTTCCTGGGAAAAATACATCGCCACTTCTTCAAATGTCAACAAGCTCTAAAGGAGAGAAAGGACTTCAGCTAGGTACTTGCCACTTCAAGAGTGGTGCAACCTTCTGAGCCACGAATTGCCAAGTAAGCCAGTCACTAAAGGAACTAACAGCACATAAATTATCTTTATGCAAGAAGACTGAAAGGAAGTAGGCAAGGGATCAGGAAACAGATGCCCAAAGTCCTGGGACAATCTGGGCTAAAGCCTCTGAGCACCTGCCGCGGAATGCGGGTCATGGGTAGCAGGGAGAGGCAGCCCCAAGAAGCTGGAAAGTACAGCTCACCTGGGACTCAGGCAAGACGAGCTCTGGTGCCACTGTCCAGTGTTTGGTGTTTGTCTGCTCAGGAAAGGCTAGGATCTGGCGAGCAGGCACCACTGTGGGTGAAAGGGAACCACAGTAAATTTCTCTCATGCATGTTTCTGAATTTCCTACAATCGTTTCTAAAACAGAAGATTCCAATTTTTTTCAGTATTGATAAGGCACTTTTACAAGCATGTGGTGCCCAGAAATGGCTTGTTAATGAACCAAGTATCTACCAGTCTCTAAGACAGGTTTCCTAGTTTTCCTAAGCAAAATTACCAAAAGAAAAACTTTTATTTTCCTTTCTGGAAGGGTGGCAGGGGATGCCAAGTACTGAGGCGGACCTTGTCAGAGATGCCACTGCTCACACCATGATGCTAAAGCAGAGGAGACTGAGATGCGGGTGAATGTGGGCTACAGAGTAAGGTGGACCCGAGAGGACGGGTGACATGTTAGTATTCCTGGGGCAGCAGCAGACAGTACAAAGGGTGACCACAAGTTTTCTAGCTTACAATACTGGGAGAAGGAAAGAGAAGAGAGAGCAATTTAGAGGGGAAAAGAGAAGGAAAGATCAAGATTTAGAACAGGACCGAGAACATGCACTTAGAAAAAGCTCGTTGGTGATCTGAATACATTTTCTCCCTGCCCACACCATCATGATGAGAACCAGTCAGTTACTCTCACAGGGCAGCATTCTCAGTATACCAACAACAGGACAGATTAGTCCACTCCTGTGCAAAGGCAAAGGGAGAAACTTTACCTAGAGAGATGACAGTCTCATAGTTTTCTTGCATTACATCATTGTAGAGGGTCTTCTGAGTGGGATCCAGTAACTCCCATTCTTCCTGGGAAAAATACATCGCCACTTCTTCAAATGTCAACAAGCTCTAAAGGAGAGAAAGGACTTCAGCTAGGTACTTGCCACTTCAAGAGTGGTGCAACCTTCTGAGCCACGAATTGCCAAGTAAGCCAGTCACTAAAGGAACTAACAGCACATAAATTATCTTTATGCAAGAAGACTGAAAGGAAGTAGGCAAGGGATCAGGAAACAGATGCCCAAAGTCCTGGGACAATCTGGGCTAAAGCCTCTGAGCACCTGCCGCGGAATGCGGGTCATGGGTAGCAGGGAGAGGCAGCCCCAAGAAGCTGGAAAGTACAGCTCACCTGGGACTCAGGCAAGACGAGCTCTGGTGCCACTGTCCAGTGTTTGGTGTTTGTCTGCTCAGGAAAGGCTAGGATCTGGCGAGCAGGCACCACTGTGGGTGAAAGGGAACCACAGTAAATTTCTCTCATGCATGTTTCTGAATTTCCTACAATCGTTTCTAAAACAGAAGATTCCAATTTTTTTCAGTATTGATAAGGCACTTTTACAAGCATGTGGTGCCCAGAAATGGCTTGTTAATGAACCAAGTATCTACCAGTCTCTAAGACAGGTTTCCTAGTTTTCCTAAGCAAAATTACCAAAAGAAAAAACTTTTATTTTCCTCTGATGACATAAATTGTAGACTGAGGCAAAGCTTACACATATTTGAAAATGAAGTACTCAGGAACTCCAGTGTACAGTAGGAGACAGATTCTTTTTTAATCATTTATTTACTTCTTTTTCTTTTTTTTTAAGGGGAGTGGGGTAGGGTGGGGAGGGAGGAGGCAGGCGGGCCACTTCTATTGGTCTTTCATTTATCTATTTTCATCCATCTTCATTCTCTGGCTCACAGTGGCCTCTGTTGTCGCAGAGCACCGGCTCTGGGCGCATGCGCTCCAGAGCTCCGGCGCGGCAATTAGACACATCAGTCCAGCCGCTCCGCGGCACGTGGGATCCTCCCAGGCCAGGGATCAAACCGGCGCCCCTTGCACTGCAAGGCGGTGTCCTTACCCACACAATTGTATTCACATTCTTTCACTAACCACTCATTCTGATCTAGACTCCTTCCCTATTTTCAGGGTGAGGAGAGACTGATTTCTCTACTTTTTCTAAAAAAACTGAGTTCCCAATATCATTACTAGGGTTCTGTGGTTTGGAGATTTCTGTATCTTGGGCAAACCCCCACCCTCACTCCCACCTAGGGGGCATCCTAATTGCTAACATGGATGCATTAGTAGATCCACAGGGCAATGATTTTGCTAAGCCAGTTTTAAAGAAAAGCACATAATACTTTTTAAAGTGAGGAGGCAGAAAAGAGGCAAGGAATTAGCAAATAGCCCAGGAGGTGCCAAGTACCCCAGGGGGTTAATCTGGGTTAACACTCCTCTGAGCACCCCCTGGGCAGCAGGGAGAGGTAGCCCCAAGATGCTGGAAAGTACAGCTCACCTGGGACTCAGGCAAGACGAGCTCTGATGCCACTGTCCAGTCTTTGGTGTCTGTCTGTTCAGGAAAGGCTAGGATCCGGTGTGCAGGCACCACTGTGGGTGAAATAGAAACACAGGAAATTTCTCTTGCTTCTGATCTGAGCATGCTCAGCTCATTTCTAAAATGTAAAAGATTCCCATGTTTTCAGGACAGATGGAGATACCTTTACAAGTGTGTATGGCTCTCTCATTATAAAGAAAAAACATACCTAACAGCGCAAAAGAGGCTCCCTCATCTTCCTGAGCATATTAATAAAAAGGAAAAAAAAACTCGTTATCCTCTCATGAAATAGAGAAAAAAACACTGAATGGGTCTCATATACAGTAAGAGATGTAGCTTTTTCTTTCAATCATTTATTACTTTTTTCCTGTACATGATTTTCTTCATATTCTGACAATGATAACCCCTTAACTTCTGTTTTTAGAGGACAAGGTGGGCCAGTTCCCAGTATCATTACTAGGGTTCTGTGGTTTGGAGATTTCTGTATCTTGGGCAAACCCCCACCCTCACTCCCACCTAGGGGGCATCCTAATTGCTAACATGGATGCATTAGTAGATCCACAGGGCAGAACAACTAGAGAATGCTCACACATTCTGGCTTCAATTATTATCACAGCTCCCAGAAGAAGGAAAGTAACATGAAGTTCCTTACCCCACTCACATATAGGCTCAGTTTCTTTGTGGGTATTCCCGCTCAGCAGCTCTTGTAGACTCTGGTGTGTACTCCAAGCTTCGTCCTCCCCAGACATGCCCACTGGCTGGGACTCTGCTGGCTTCAGCTGGAAGCTTGGGGCCTCTGCTGTTTCTCCCAAGAGCACTGCCTCCTTTTCCCGTTCCTGGACTGCAACCTAGAAATAACCCCTGTACTGACTACCACAGAACTGACTTTTGGTCTGGTGGTGGTGGGAGAGAGAGGAAAAAGCAGAGAGCACAGACTGCGGGGAAAGAGGGAGACACTGAAGGGAATAAACTAAACCCTAAAAAGATACCTGCTACCAATTTTCCCCAAGAACTCTCGCCAGAAAACATGGGAAAATTGGGAGAAATGGAGAGCAAGTGTGGCCACTGGCAGCCCTCAGGACAGCAACCCCCGCTCTGCATTCTGCCCAGCTCAGCCCACTAACAGGGTGGCACAGGCCACATGTTCACAAGTCGCCTTGACAGGCTTTCTCGCCCAACTCAGATTCTTGCCTTAGTGGGTTCCTGTCTTCTGATTCTCTCAAAAGATTGAGGAACTGAATTTAAAATTTGCCCTGTCAGCCAGATTTTCCACAAGGCCTGGGAAGATGCTCATAGACAATGGGGATGAAATGGAGAAAAAGGAGGGATGAGAGTCATGGCTCGGACCTGTCTTCAAATCATTTTTTCTTTTATTTACTTTGGGCGGGGGTCAGGTTGGGGAGGAAGGGGAGTGGCGGGCCACTTCTATTGGTCTTTTATTTCTCTATTTTCATTCGTCTTCCTTCTTTAGCTCCTGTGGGCCTCCCATCGTGGTGGCGTCTGTCGTCGCAGAGCACTGGCTCTGGGCGCATGCGCTCCAGAGCTCCGGCTCGGCGACTGGACACATCAGTCCAGCTGCTCCGCGGCACGCCAGGGCTCAAACCGGCGCCCCTTGCACTGCAAGGCGGTGTCCTTACCCACTGGACCACCAGGGGAAGCCCCTTCAAATGATTTTGACACAACCTGAAGCCAGCTAGTGTGCTGCCAGTGCCCGAGGGCCTTTCCTGGATCCCCATCCAGAGCAGAGCCAGGAGCCACCACTGAGCGAGGGCAGTGGAGACTCTTGTCTGTGTTCCAGAGGACACTATCCCTACGGTCTTTCTTCTCAGCTGCTCTTCCCATTTCCAAATCTTCCTTTCCCTGTTTTCTTTCTACTTTTTCTTCCTCCTGGACACTCTTCCCCGAGTTGTTTTTCTTTTTTGCCTTTCTCTTTCATACCTTCACTCTCCTTTGGTCTGAGTTCCTTCTTTTCTGGATATGCCCCGTCCACTCCAACTCCTTAGTGTCTTTTGCTTGTTTTTAAGAGCTTGAGGCCCATCTCCTTGGCCTAGCCAGACTAGGCTCATTCGCCTCCACATGCCCTGGCTCCAAAGAGAGCAAAATGCAGTTCTGTCCCTAAGGCCTGGGAAGTCTCTGCCAGGATCTGACTCCTATGGACTGACTATGGTTACAGGTCTGTTCTTTCAAGTCTTGCTTTTTTAAGTGCTACAGGAACAATAGGACAGTGACCTAATCCACCTTATCTCCCAATTAACTGCCTCAGTATATCCACCTTCACCCTATTTCACTGGACACATCAGGAATCTTTCTCCTCACCCCATTCCTCGTTTGACCAGATTCCCTCTGCAAGTGTTCTACCAGGACCACGGCCTCCTCGATGTTCTGTGGATGGTGCTTCTTTATGTGGGTCTGGGCGTCCCTGGGCAGGATGGTCAGGAACTGCTCTAGCACCACGAGGTCCAAGATCTGCTCTTTTGAATGAATCTCTGGTCTCAGCCACCAACGGCAAAATTCCTGAAGTTGGTCAACAACCTCCCGGGGTCCAGCTGCTTCATGATAAAGGAAGTTCCGGAAGTGCTGGTGAGACCTCTCAGGACTGAGACTGTCCATTTGGGGGGTATGTTTCTTAGGCTGACTGGAGCTCTCTGCCACAGGTCCCTTGGTCTCTGACAGAGACCTGATCTGAGGGTTCAGGGACTCAGCCACCATCAGATCTACTGTCATCATTCTTCTCAAGGAATAATTCTGCTCCTGTGTTGGACACTCCACCAATACTCCCTCTGACAACTGGGGCCCAGTCAGGTCTGGAACAGAATCAATAAAAGGATCTTCTTCCTAAGGTATTGAGAGCAGAAAAAACTGCACATCAGAAAGACATTGTCACGTGCAATTTACTACTTGTTACTTATTATGAGAAAAATAAAATTAAATCAACTTCCAGGCCTATGTGTCTTTCCTTCTCTATTATCCAACTGAAAATCGCACAGCTTACTGAATACAAATTCCAATAAATCACTTTGTCTTTTCATTAAAAATGAAATAATAATCAGGAAAGGTTGGCGTGAGAAAACCCTAGGAGAAAAACCCCCAGTGGACTCCCTGGGGGTCCTGGATCTCAGAAGTCTTAGGATTAACCAAGTATTTCATCCATGCATTTCCTATACCATCCTCTGCTTCTCAAAGATTAGGAGAATATTCTTGAGTTCCTCTTAAATTTCAACGTATCATGCTAGTGTCTTTAGTAACTGGGTACAACCTGTATGACCCTTCATCCTCTTGGGAAGATGGAATCCTTCACTTCCTGGACCCTCTGAAGTGCTACTTGCCATTGTGATTACTGGCAGGAGAGCTGAAACGAAGAAACCAGAATAGAAGTAAAGTAATTAAGAAAAATGGAGCCTTACTTTTTTTTTTTTTTTTTGTAAAAACATCCCCCTGTAGACTCCCTGGGGATCCTGTGGTTAAGAATCCACATTTCAGGGAAATACCCTGGTGGTTCAGTGCCTAAGACTCTGTGCTCGCAATGCAGGGGGCCCGAGTTCGATCCCTGGTCAGGGAACTAGAGCCCACATGCTACAACTGAGGCCCGAAGCTGCCAAATAAATATAAATAAAACACATGTATTAAAAAAAATTTAAATCTGCACTTCAGTTCAGGGGGCAAGGGGTTGATTCCTGGTCAAAAAACTAAGACCCCACATGCCCCCAAGTGCGGTTAAAAAAAAAAAAAAAAAGCATCGCTCAATTAATTAAGTAGTTGCTGAATACTCACCTTGGACTTCTTTGCAAGACGTAGGGAAAAACACTACGCAGAATATTTATAAGTCCCCAGAAAAACAGGTCCCTTGGTCTCTGACAGAGACCTGATCTGAGGTTCAGGGACTCAGCCACCATCAGATCTACTGTCATCATTCTTCTCAAGGAATAATTCTGCTCCTGTGTTGGACACTCCACCAATACTCCCTCTGACAACTGGGGCCCAGTCAGGTCTGGAACAGAATCAATAAAAGGATCTTCTTCCTAAGGTATTGAGAGCAGAAAAAACTGCACATCAGAAAGACATTGTCACGTGCAATTTACTACTTGTTACTTATTATGAGAAAAATAAAATTAAATCAACTTCCAGGCCTATGTGTCTTTCCTTCTCTATTATCCAACTGAAAATCGCACAGCTTACTGAATACAAATTCCAATAAATCACTTTGTCTTTTCATTAAAAATGAAATAATAATCAGGAAAGGTTGGCGTGAGAAAACCCTAGGAGAAAAACCCCCAGTGGACTCCCTGGGGGTCCTGGATCTCAGAAGTCTTAGGATTAACCAAGTATTTCATCCATGCATTTCCTATACCATCCTCTGCTTCTCAAAGATTAGGAGAATATTCTTGAGTTCCTCTTAAATTTCAACGTATCATGCTAGTGTCTTTAGTAACTGGGTACAACCTGTATGACCCTTCATCCTCTTGGGAAGATGGAATCCTTCACTTCCTGGACCCTCTGAAGTGCTACTTGCCATTGTGATTACTGGCAGGAGAGCTGAAACGAAGAAACCAGAATAGAAGTAAAGTAATTAAGAAAAATGGAGCCTTACTTTTTTTTTTTTTTTTTGTAAAAACATCCCCCTGTAGACTCCCTGGGGGTCCTGTGGTTAAGAATCCACATTTCAGGGAAATACCCTGGTGGTTCAGTGCCTAAGACTCTGTGCTCGCAATGCAGGGGGCCCGAGTTCGATCCCTGGTCAGGGAACTAGAGCCCACATGCTACAACTGAGGCCCGAAGCTGCCAAATAAATATAAATAAAACACATGTATTAAAAAAAATTTAAATCTGCACTTCAGTTCAGGGGGCAAGGGGTTGATTCCTGGTCAAAAAACTAAGACCCCACATGCCCCCAAGTGCGGTTAAAAAAAAAAAAAAAAAGCATCGCTCAATTAATTAAGTAGTTGCTGAATACTCACCTTGGACTTCTTTGCAAGACGTAGGGAAAAACACTACGCAGAATATTTATAAGTATATTTAGACTCTGATCTAGGGAAAATTACAGGTGAGCCTTGTTCACAAAATGTTTATCCAAATGTCAAGCAAATAAAGGAGAACTTGTGAATGGAGTGACCATTATTTCCAGCTTCTCACGGGTCATTTAGACAGGGCTGGGGCGGGTGGGCCTTCTGATGGAGGCTGAGGGAGGCCTTGTCAACCTCACCCACGAGGGGCGACCCCGCAGAAAGGGCACGGAAACTGCCCAGGAAGCCCTGGCACCACCGACGGCCGGCTCCCGATGCCTCCGGCTCGGGGGGCGCGGGGACACCTCACCGGCTTCTGTATCACGGACGCCGGTCTCTGAGGCTGGGCCTCCCCGTCCCCAGCGGCCACGGCAGCCCCTAAAGGACGCGCCGGCGCGAGCGGGAAAAAGGACACAACTCAGGGGCGCCCGCGAGCACCGCGCCTGCAGGCTCAGAGGGCTGAGGGCGGCCTCAGGAGCCTGACGGGAGCCTCCCTCGACACAGCGCGGCCGCCTGGCTCGGGAACGCCGCCGGCTGCCGCAGAGGCGGGCGTCTCTCCGCGGCTTCAGAGCCGGTGCCGCGGGGGAAGCCGCTTGTAAATTACCTCAGACGGCTCGGCTTCGTGGAAGCCGCGCCCTGTCCCCGGGGCTCAACCGCGCCCTGAGGGGAACGGCCCCGGGCTCCGCGCCACTCAAGCGCTTTCTGGGAACGAGGTTTACAACTACTCAGACCCACCCTGCCCCTCTACCTCATCCGATGCCCTCCAGGCGACACGATCCGCAGCATAACCGGAAGTCGGCGTGCGTGGCGCACTTCCGGGGTGGGGCCCGCGCAACTCTGTTGGGTGCGCTCTCGCCGCGGCCCCAGGCCCCGCTGGGCTGCCTACCTGCTTCCCGTCCGGACACAGCCGCGGTGGCAGGGCGTGGTTGTGGCCGCCGGGTCTCCACGCCTGTCCAGCCTCGAGGGCCCTGCGCGCGACTCGGCGTCCGGCCGTTGCCGTCTCGTGTGGCCGCTCTGTGCCGCCCGTGCGTCCAGCTCGGCCCTGGATCGCCGGCAGAGCCTCGTGGCCCGGAGCCGGCTTTGAGGATCGCCATTCCCTCCACGCACTGGGCCCCGGCTGGCCGTGGCCAAGCAGCGCTCCGTGGCACGTCGCGCCTCAACCGATACGAGGCCGTTTTTCGTCCCGGTCGGGATCGCCGGTCCCTGAGGGGTGTGTACCTGTTTGTGGACGGGTGTGCTCCCGCTTGTTTTTTCTTTTGAGTTACGTTCTTCTTTGTGCAGTAGTTTCTTTTCAGAGAGGTCCTTGACAGAGAGTTGAGAGCTAAGGAAGAACTCGCTCGGGGTCACGTAATTCAGCAGGTGGCAGGTCTTCCAGTGGAATCAGGGCCCCTTGGCCCTGCCGTCTGCTTCTTCCGCCACAGCGCGCTCCCTGGAGGGGGAACCTTCTTTAAGATGGCTTACAGTGTCTCGACAGAGTTGCCTGGGTAATGTCGGCATTCTATAAATATTTACTGAATTATATTTATAAGAATCTGAGAATTTCAGATTGTCGGCTCTCAGTTGTCATCGTTTTCACAGTATCCGCCTAGGCTAGTCAAGAGATTGTGTATTAAGTCTAGCACATGTAGCCAGTGTTACAGGGCGGATCGGACGCTGCCTTTCCTTCAAGGCATCTGGCCACAGGACTGGAGTAATTTCACAAATATCAGCCACTCAGGAAAGGGGAACACCTAATTGGAACGCTGTGGGAGTTCCAAGGAAGTGAAAGTTGATTTCAGGGGTTGGGGACAACTATAAAAGTCCTCCTGGGTCTTGCCCTGCAGCAGAAAGTGGGGTCATATTCCAGAGGGAAAGGTAAGAGCGAAGCCTTGAAAACTTCAGAGTTGAGGATATGAGAAAATCTGCAGTTTTTTTTTTTTTTTTTTTTTAGTTTTTTGCTAAATGTCATTGAAATACATTTAGAGTAAGAGTTATTAGGAAATGAGTTCTTGTGAAGCGCTTGGCATAGAAGGGAAGAGATTGCATTTAATAAATTAATAACGAGGGGCTTCCCTGGTTGCCCAGTGGGTAAGGACGCTGCCTTGCAGTGCAAGGAGCGCAGGTTTGATCCCTGGCCTGGGAAGATCCCACGTGCCGCGGAGCGGCTGGACCGATGTGTCCAATTACCGAGCCGGAGCTCTGGAGCCGGTGCTCTGCAGGGAGAGAGGCCACTGCGATGGGAGGCGCACAGGGGCGAAAGAACAAAGATGGATGAAAAATAGATAAATGAGGGCCTCCGAGGCTGTCCTGGGCTCGGAGCGCGATGAACAAAGGCGCGGGCGGCGGCGGCGCGGGAGCCGCGTCGCGGTCCCGAGCGGGCAGTCCCGGAGCTGATGGCTTCGCCCCCTCTGTGCTGGGAACCCGAGAGCATTGGGATGCTGTCTATGAGAGAGAACTGCAAACTTTCCAGGAATATGGAGATACAGGAGAAGTCTGGTTTGGAGAAGAGAGTATGACTAGACTAATCAGGTGGCTGCAAAAACACAAGATTCCACTGGATGCTTCAGTGCTTGATATTGGAACTGGAAATGGTGTTTTCCTGGTTGAACTTACTGGCAAAATTTGGTTTCTCTGATGTTACTGGAATTGATTACTCTCCTGCAATACAGCTTTCTGGAAGTATTATAAAGAAAGAAGGTTTAACATTAAGTTGAAGGTAGAAGACTTTTTGAGTCCTTCCACAAAGCTGTCTGGATTTCATATTTGTGTTGACAAAGGGACTTTTGATGCCATAAGCCTTCATCCTGACAATGCAGTTGAGAAGAGGAAGCAATATGTGAAATCTCTCTCCAGAGTGTTGAAAGTGAAAGGCTTCTTTCTAATAACTTCATGTAATTGGACCAAGGAAGAGTTGCTGAATGAAATCAGTGAAGGATTTGAACTTTTCAAAGAGCTACCAACACCCACACCCACGTACAGCTTTGGAGGCCAATCTGGAAGCAGTGTAGCAGCATTGGTTTTCCAAAAAATGTGAGACTTTTCACTGGACAGATTCACTTAGCATTATTTTTAAGATGCTCTACATCAAAGTGAACCTGACACAGAAAATTGCACATGCAAATAAATGTTTAGTAAGTACACAGGATGCACATGTTGAGTAGATATAATGGGTTGGTAAAAAAAGAACCATGAGCATGTAAGTGGTTAGGTTTTAGAGATCAACCAAGAATAATTTCAAATTTTCCTTTTATATTTGAGATGTAAATATTTTTCTTCCAGATTAAAAAAGATTCCTCTAACTGCTGAATAGTTAAAACTTGAAAGCAGTGGAAAGCATGTATTCTTGATTTTTGTGCCTCAGTAAATGTGAATTTAATATAGGTGAAGTTGAATTGAATTTATGAAGATTTGACCAAGCTATTTCAGGGTCCAAATAATAAGCCAGATGGCTTTTTTTTTTTTTAATTTTGGCCTCTTTTATTGCTTTTTTATTCATTTATTTTTATCCGTGTTTATTCTTTGAGCTGTGTGGGCCTCCCGTTGTAGTGGCCTCTCTCACTGCAGAGTACCGGCCCTGGACACATGCACTCCAGAGCCCTGGCTTGTGATTGGACATACCAGTCCAGCCACTCCACAGCACATGGGATCTTCCCAGGCCAGGGATTGAACCGGTGCCCCTTGCACTGCAAGGTAGACTCTTTACCCATAGGATCACCAGGGAAGCCCCCAGATGGCTTTCTTAGTGTTTTATTAGACTGTTATAAAACATAGTAAGTATGATACTTTGGGTTGGATGGTGGTGTTTTAAAAATATGATTTAATACCTTAGAAATTATCCCAATCCTTATGTGTAAAATTAAACAAAATCAGATAAATGTAAAAAAAATAGATAAATGAAAAGAACAATAGAAGTGACCCGCCCACCCCCCAAATTTAAATTTAAATTTAAAAACGAGCAGCATCTGAGGGGTTTGGAGGGAGCTTCTTTCCAGGGCAGTTCTTCCAAAGCTTAGTTTAAGGTGGGAACATCTTTCAAAGCAGGTTCATTTCCTTAGAATCTCAGGTTGAGACTTAGTTTCTTCAAAGTTAATTGCTGTTTCCAGTCTCTCAGGACCAGTCACTGTACAATAAAGCTCTGAGCATTGAGATCCTCATCATCTGGACCAAAGTAGAGCATATCATTGGAAGTTGTTCAAATGAATAGATGGAGTTCTGCCAGCAGTGCCCCGGAGGGTCATTGGCAGGCCTGATTCGTAACATGGGTAGGGAGCTGGTTGGTGAACAAGGAAAGAAGAAACCCCTCTGAAAGGAAGAAGAGGAAGTCAGGCACAAAATGCTGAATTTTGAGTGTGGGCCACTGATGACTATGGTTGTATGAAGTTTGGTGACACAGTTCCTTACCCTTGCTGAGGAACCCACAAAAGCCCCCTGAGAATCCTTCCTTCCTCTCCCTGCCTGGGCACAGTTTAAGAACACAAACACGTTGAGTTCACTCTAAAACACCACTCAGCTGCCATAGTGGGCTGAATGTTTTTGCTGGGTAACTGGCTGGACTTAATGGTGCTGGTGTCAGCTAACACTCTTTCCTTTTTCCGCTTATCATAGTAATCGCCTTAGAGCTTCCTCTCTTAGAAAGTTGCTTGATCTTAGCCTGTCACTGGCTCCACACGCTATCCATTTTTATGATTATGCTCATCTTAGTACTCTGTAAAGCAGTTGACAATTTCTTGCAACAAATGTTGGAGGAAAATAATGGTCTGGGTTCTTCTAGGTTTCTAGCTGAAAGTCTTTTGAGAGTTCTGTGTAGTCAAGAAATGAATGAAAGGCTCTGCTCTAAAAGAGAAAAATAGGATCACCAGAAGCCCAGATGGCTTTCTTAGTGTTTTATTAGACTGTTATAAAACATAGTAAGTATGATACTTTGGGTTGGATGGTGGTGTTTTAAAAATATGATTTAATACCTTAGAAATTATCCCAATCCTTATGTGTAAAATTAAACAAAATCAGATAAATGTAAAAAAAATAGATAAATGAAAAGAACAATAGAAGTGACCCGCCCACCCCCCAATTAATTAATTAATAACGAGCAGCATCTGAGGGGTTTGGAGGGAGCTTCTTTCCAGGGCAGTTCTTCCAAAGCTTAGTTTAAGGTGGGAACATCTTTCAAAGCAGGTTCATTTCCTTAGAATCTCAGGTTGAGACTTAGTTTCTTCAAAGTTAATTGCTGTTTCCAGTCTCTCAGGACCAGTCACTGTACAATAAAGCTCTGAGCATTGAGATCCTCATCATCTGGACCAAAGTAGAGCATATCATTGGAATTTGTTCAAATGAATAGATGGAGTTCTGCCAGCAGTGCCCCTGAGGGTCATTGGCAGGCCTGATTCGTAACATGGGTAGGGAGCTGGTTGGTGAACAAGGAAAGAAGAAACCCCTCTGAAAGGAAGAAGAGGAAGTCAGGCACAAAATGCTGAATTTTGAGTGTGGGCCACTGATGACTATGGTTGTATGAAGTTTGGTGACACAGTTCCTTACCCTTGCTGAGGAACCCACAAAAGCCCCCTGAGAATCCTTCCTTCCTCTCCCTGCCTGGGCACAGTTTAAGAACACAAACACGTTGAGTTCACTCTAAAACACCACTCAGCTGCCATAGTGGGCTGAATGTTTTTGCTGGGTAACTGGCTGGACTTAATGGTGCTGGTGTCAGCTAACACTCTTTCCTTTTTCCGCTTATCATAGTAATCGCCTTAGAGCTTCCTCTCTTAGAAAGTTGCTTGATCTTAGCCTGTCACTGGCTCCACACGCTATCCATTTTTATGATTATGCTCATCTTAGTACTCTGTAAAGCAGTTGACAATTTCTTGCAACAAATGTTGGAGGAAAATAATGGTCTGGGTTCTTCTAGGTTTCTAGCTGAAAGTCTTTTGAGAGTTCTGTGTAGTCAAGAAATGAATGAAAGGCTCTGCTCTAAAAGAGAGAAAAAATAACTGAAATACCAATCATTTTTCTCATTTCTCTACACTTTCTTTCTTCATAGCACCTGGAATGGATAAAAGTGGCAGTTTTTGTTACTTCCCATGAGGTTGTGTATCTGTAATGAGAACCATGAAATTAACCTAGAGTAGGACATTTCTAAAGACATGGAATGGCTTTGGGCAACCCCAGAAGGACTTGAATATTTGAGGGTGCAGAGCTATAGAAGAGTTTGCCAACAGAAGGATTTATGGGAAATAAATGATCAAAACCACCAGAGGAGAAACTATTTAATTTCTTCAAGCAGTGGAAAACTTGAGTCTTGGGTCAAATTAAGTAAAATCTATGCTGAAGAGAAATCAAATAAAGTCTCAAATGGAAAAAATATGTTACTTAACATTCGATGTAAATTTACAAAAACAATCAGAAGACCATATCCTTTTAATAAATTTTTAACTATTCTAAAAATTTTTATAAAACTTTTGGACTCATCTCTAAGAACTGCTACAGTGCTGAAATTTGGTAATATCCCAATTATGGAACAGTTTCAGTTATAAATATCACTTGTGAATACAACAGATGTACACAAGGAAACTTTGAGGGTGGAAAAGTACCAATAACAAATACATTATTCATATACTTAATGGATTCCCTTGGTAAACATAAGAAACATTCAAGTTAAAAAAGAGAAAGATGGCTTCCCTGGTGGTCCAGTGGGTTAGGACACTGCCTTGCAGTGCAAGGGGCACCAGTTCTATCCCTGGCCTGGGAAGATCCCACGTGCCCCGATGTGTCCAATTACTGAGCCAGCTCTCTGGAGTGCATGTGCCCAGAGCTGGTGCTCTGTGACAAGAGAGGCCACTGCGATGGAAGGCCCACATAGGCCAAAAGAACAAAGATGGAAATAAATGAAAGACCAATAGAAGTGGCCAAAAGAAAAAAAAAAAAAATGAAAAAATTTCACTGAAGGAGTTCTGTGGTGACCTAGTGGTTAGGATTCCAGGCTTTCACTGCCATGGCCCAGGTTCAGTCCCTGGTAGCAGATTTGAGATCCCACAAGTCCTGTGAGTAGCACCCCCTCCCCAAAGTATTCATTGATTTTACAAATTTCAAGTTGTACTGTTGGGCATTTAGAATTTACAAAGAAAACAAATAGGAACAAGCCACTTAAAGTGAGGGAAAGTGAGCACAGGCTCTTCCGTGTGAGAGTGCATCTTCCTGGGAAGCTTTGAGGTCTCTGGGTGGTTGCTCTAGAAGCAGCTAGCAGAGACAGAAGACATTTTCAGTGCTCCTGGAAGTCATCCTAAGATTTTAGACTTCGACCTGGACCCATGTGAAGTTGTCAACTGTACATCCTTAAGGTCTATTCTCACCTCCACTTCTCCCTCCTCCTTCCCTGCATCATGCTCTGCACCTGTCTCCTTAGTTTCCTCCTCTCCCATCCGTCCGTTCCCTATCCTGTGGCCAGAGAGCAAACTAAAACAAAACTGAAGGATGCCTCTCTGTTTAAGGCCTTCCATGGGCTTGTAGATCCACCCTTTCCTGCCTGAGACGCCCCTTCTCACCTGCCAAGCCCTACTCAGCTCTGAACTTGCCTCTTGCTGGACCACGAGGGAGGGTCCAACCAGGGGTAGCACGTACACCTGTGGACTAGAAAGTTTCATGGAGTACTTGGTTCTGGAAATCATTCCTGAAGACAAGAGCTCTTTGGAGAAACCCAGATTCCTCACTCTCGTTCCAGTGGCTTGGGCAGGGTTCCCAAAACTTGACCTAGACCCCGTCAAAGAGAATGGGAGAGCCCCTCTGGAACAGCTTTACCCTCTGATGGGGAACCACACCGAGGATTTGGAACGTCTTCCCACCTAGAGGTAAAGCGGGGAAAGTGATTGCTGATGGCTTTTCCTGGAAATAAAAACTAAACAATTTGAGTGTTAACATTTTTTCCGGTCTCTGCTGTCATGGGACTTTGTCCCCCTCTACCACGGGCCTGCGGCTTTTAGCTGGCCTCTGCCAGGCTTT
The DNA here is from genome assembly GCA_022376925.1 of Tragulus kanchil. NCBI lineage: Eukaryota > Metazoa > Chordata > Mammalia > Artiodactyla > Tragulidae > Tragulus > Tragulus kanchil. The sequence continues at coordinate 127,811,406 of JAIOJX010000002.1, forward strand.
TTTGTCTGGCTTGCATGTAGTACCAGGCACTTTTCCACTGGTCTCAGTGGCTACCTTTGCTACAAGGCTGTTGCTCACAGTCAGTCCACATCTCCCAGGCATCCTTTGTACCCATTTGGACTGCAGGGCAGGTTGGTCTTTATTGCCCCCAGCATTAGTCTCCTTTTGACAGAAAAGCCAGCTGCCAGCTGGAATCTGTTCTGGTTTCTTTCCTAATAGGACTAGTGGGGTAAAAGCAGTAGTGATATAAACAGTTTGTCTATAATGTGAAAGGAGATATACTTGGCCCTCCCTTGCAGTGCCTTCACAGGACCCTACTGTGAGGACCTCTGATCTGCTTTTTGAAATACGACTACAGAAAAAAGTCATCGAACCTGCCTATCAACAGCAGACTGCTCCAACATGCTTGCCAACATGGTCTTCTTGGGTTTATTTTGGCTGCACCTCTGTGGTTTACAGGATCTTAGTTCCCCAACCAGGGATTAAACTCAGGCCATGGCAGTGAAAGCATGGAGTCCTAACCACTGGACCACCAGAGAATTCCTCTACTTGGTCTTACACTGATCTCAGTATCAACTGCTTACAAAAAAGGCCATTTGCTGATTTTACATGCCTACAGATGGCACAAATTGATGAGTTTTCTGTGTTCCAGTCGCTGTTAAGTATTTTACATGGAATATTTTGTGACATCCTCTTGTAGATCCACCCTTTCCTGCCTGAGACGCCCCTTCTCACCTGCCAAGCCCTACTCAGCTCTGAACTTGCCTCTTGCTGGACCACGAGGGAGGGTCCAACCAGGGGTAGCACGTACACCTGTGGACTAGAAAGTTTCATGGAGTACTTGGTTCTGGAAATCATTCCTGAAGACAAGAGCTCTTTGGAGAAACCCAGATTCCTCACTCTCGTTCCAGTGGCTTGGGCAGGGTTCCCAAAACTTGACCTAGACCCCGTCAAAGAGAATGGGAGAGCCCCTCTGGAACAGCTTTACCCTCTGATGGGGAACCACACCGAGGATTTGGAACGTCTTCCCACCTAGAGGTAAAGCGGGGAAAGTGATTGCTGATGGCTTTTCCTGGAAATAAAAACTAAACAATTTGAGTGTTAACATTTTTTCCGGTCTCTGCTGTCATGGGACTTTGTCCCCCTCTACCACGGGCCTGCGGCTTTTAGCTGGCCTCTGCCAGGCTTTTTTGTCTGGCTTGCATGTAGTACCAGGCACTTTTCCACTGGTCTCAGTGGCTACCTTTGCTACAAGGCTGTTGCTCACAGTCAGTCCACATCTCCCAGGCATCCTTTGTACCCATTTGGACTGCAGGGCAGGTTGGTCTTTATTGCCCCCAGCATTAGTCTCCTTTTGACAGAAAAGCCAGCTGCCAGCTGGAATCTGTTCTGGTTTCTTTCCTAATAGGACTAGTGGGGTAAAAGCAGTAGTGATATAAACAGTTTGTCTATAATGTGAAAGGAGATATACTTGGCCCTCCCTTGCAGTGCCTTCACAGGACCCTACTGTGAGGACCTCTGATCTGCTTTTTGAAATACGACTACAGAAAAAAGTCATCGAACCTGCCTATCAACAGCAGACTGCTCCAACATGCTTGCCAACATGGTCTTCTTGGGTTTATTTTGGCTGCACCTCTGTGGTTTACAGGATCTTAGTTCCCCAACCAGGGATTAAACTCAGGCCATGGCAGTGAAAGCATGGAGTCCTAACCACTGGACCACCAGAGAATTCCTCTACTTGGTCTTACACTGATCTCAGTATCAACTGCTTACAAAAAAGGCCATTTGCTGATTTTACATGCCTACAGATGGCACAAATTGATGAGTTTTCTGTGTTCCAGTCGCTGTTAAGTATTTTACATGGAATATTTTGTGACATCCTCTCATGAAAACAAGGCAGGCAGAGCTCTGCATACTGAGTTTGCTAGAAGGGGAGCTGCACTGTGGACTGGGTGCAGTCTCCTCTTAGGAAGCTTGCCTGGTGCAGGAGTAAAGTCCGGCAGGAGCAATGCCAGGGAGAGCCCTCAGGAGATCTGTAGGGGTGACGTGGAGCTTGAGGGGGAAGGAAGCTTCTAAAGGGGTGCTTTTCATCCTTAAGAGGTTTACGCTCCACGTTACCATCTTAACCAGAGTGCTTAGTAACAACTTTATACCACTTCATGGCATCAGCAGCCACAGCAGCCGGTCCTGCTCCACCACTTTTCATCCCACATAAATCTCTTTCAAATCCTCACCTCCCTCGCCCAGCCCATAAGCTCCACAGTACCACTGCTCTCTTGTGGATAAGAGAAAGGGATGGGGGCTTCCCTGGTGGTCCAGTGGGTAAAGACACCACCTTACAGTGCAGGGGGTGCCAGTTTGATCCCTGGCCTGGGAAGATCCCACGTGCTGTGGAGCAGCTGGACCGATGTGTCCAACTACTGAGCCGGAGCTCTGGGGTACATGCACCCAGAGCCAGTGCTCTGCGGCAAGAGGGGCCGCTGCAATGGGAGGCCCACACAGGCCAGGGAGCGAAGATGGATGAAGACAGATAAAGAAAAGCCAGTGGAAGTGCCCCCGCCACCAAAAAGAAAAAACATAAAAAAGAGAAAGGGGGGCTTCCCCCGGTGGTCCAATGGGTAAGGACACCGCCTTGCAGTGCAAGGGGCGCCGGTTCGAGCCCTGGCCTGGGAAGATCTCACGTGCCGCGGAGCGGCTAGACTGACGTGTCCAATTACTGAGCCGGAGCCCTGGAGTGCATGCGCCCGGAGCCGGCGCTCCGCAACAACAGACGCCACTGCGATGGGAGACCCACACGGACCAAAGAACAAAGATGGATGAAAATAAATGAAAGACCAATAGAAGTGGCCCGCCCACTCCCCTCTCTCCCCAACCCGACCCCCGCCCAAAATAAATAAATCTTTAAAAAAAAAAAAAAGGATCGAAATGAGAGACAGATACAAGGAAGGCTGGGGAGCGTGCAGGGGTACCTCCCTCACTTAAAAAGTGCCATATGGAATGTTTCATCTTTTCCTCTTGAAGAACATCTAGTTCAGTAACCCTCCAGGCTTGATCCTGCAATGTTTTCCTGGCATCAGCATTTCCTACTCCTAGAATTCTTCCTGGTATTCTATCTCTTTCCCATAGAAACTCACCTCTGAACTGCTATTCCTGACTCCCCGTGGTGAAATGTAATGCTTTCCCCTGACAATTTTGCCGTATCCCCCAATCTCCCTCCATTCATGGGCAGTAACAGGACCAGCTTTTCCTGGCCGCCATTTTGCTTCTTTCAGATTTGATTTCATCAAGGTATAAGCCTAAGAGTGGGATTGCTGGGTCGTATGGTGCTTCTATTTTTAGTTTTTTAAGAAATCTCCATACTGTCTTCCATACAGGCTGTATCAATTTACATTCCCACCAGCAATGCAGGAGTGTTCCCTTTTCTCCATACCCTCTCCAGCATTTATCATCTGTAGATTTCTTGATGATGACCATTTTGACTGGTGTAAGGTGATATCTCATTGTAGTTTTGATTTGCATTTCTCTAATTATAAGCGAAGTTGAGCATCATTTCATGTGTTTTGGGGCCAGGTGTATGTCCTCTTTGGAGAGGTGTCTGTTTAGGTCCTTTTCCCATTTTTTGATTGGGTTGTTCACTTTAACGGTGCTGAGTTATCTGAGTTGCTTATAGATTTTGGAGATTAATTCTTTGTTGTTTCATTTTGCTTCCATGTTCTAGCTATTGTACAGAGAGCTGCAATTAACATTGGGGTACAGGTGCTTCTTTCACCTGGCAGCCATTTGCTAGACCAAAATAACTTGTCTTTGAAGAGCCAGATCTTTATCTGCTGTGCAAGAAGGCAAACATCCTAAACAATCCAAAGGCCTGTTCACTGCTTTACACTATGGAAGGGAAAAACAAAGCTTAAAGGACAACTCTGACATCACCCCAAACAGCAGCCACTGGGCTTGACCCCGTTTCCACATAGCAGTCCCAGCCTGGAGCTGACCAGGGCCACACCCTCCCTCCCTGAACTTTTGCAACCAAGTAAGACCAGAAAGTGAAAGCAGGTCCTCTACCCAAAGCAGGCGAAGACAGATCAACACTGGAAGCCAAGTCAAAGGCCCTCAATGATAAGTTGCACATGTTTATGTTTCCTAAACTTATTTATTACCATCCTAACACACCTTCAACAGGGGAAGTTAAGATTTCTAACTTCCCCAGGGTCTGTGTTTTCAAAGTTTCCCAGGGAACCCATCTTTCATGGAACCTTCTGAAGACTTGATCTCTACAAAGGGTAAACTAATTTAGACTTTAGTTTCCTCTGCCAATCTCCCTCCATTCATGGGCAGTAACAGGACCAGCTTTTCCTGGCCGCCATTTTGCTTCTTTCAGATTTGATTTCATCAAGGTATAAGCCTAAGAGTGGGATTGCTGGGTCGTATGGTGCTTCTATTTTTAGTTTTTTAAGAAATCTCCATACTGTCTTCCATACAGGCTGTATCAATTTACATTCCCACCAGCAATGCAGGAGTGTTCCCTTTTCTCCATACCCTCTCCAGCATTTATCATCTGTAGATTTCTTGATGATGACCATTTTGACTGGTGTAAGGTGATATCTCATTGTAGTTTTGATTTGCATTTCTCTAATTATAAGCGAAGTTGAGCATCATTTCATGTGTTTTGGGGCCAGGTGTATGTCCTCTTTGGAGAGGTGTCTGTTTAGGTCCTTTTCCCATTTTTTGATTGGGTTGTTCACTTTAACGGTGCTGAGTTATCTGAGTTGCTTATAGATTTTGGAGATTAATTCTTTGTTGTTTCATTTTGCTTCCATGTTCTAGCTATTGTACAGAGAGCTGCAATTAACATTGGGGTACAGGTGCTTCTTTCACCTGGCAGCCATTTGCTAGACCAAAATAACTTGTCTTTGAAGAGCCAGATCTTTATCTGCTGTGCAAGAAGGCAAACATCCTAAACAATCCAAAGGCCTGTTCACTGCTTTACACTATGGAAGGGAAAAACAAAGCTTAAAGGACAACTCTGACATCACCCCAAACAGCAGCCACTGGGCTTGACCCCGTTTCCACATAGCAGTCCCAGCCTGGAGCTGACCAGGGCCACACCCTCCCTCCCTGAACTTTTGCAACCAAGTAAGACCAGAAAGTGAAAGCAGGTCCTCTACCCAAAGCAGACGAAGACAGATCAACACTGGAAGCCAAGTCAAAGGCCCTCAATGATAAGTTGCACATGTTTATGTTTCCTAAACTTATTTATTACCATCCTAACACACCTTCAACAGGGGAAGTTAAGATTTCTAACTTCCCCAGGGTCTGTGTTTTCAAAGTTTCCCAGGGAACCCATCTTTCATGGAACCTTCTGAAGACTTGATCTCTACAAAGGGTAAACTAATTTAGACTTTAGTTTCCTCTGCCAATTCCATCTATTTCCCTTAGGTCTCTGGTTCCTTTTTGCTTGAAGTGAAAATCACATGCAGGACCTGCCAGTGACCAGCAGCGTCAAGCCATTAAGGGTAGCTGCTGGGGACTACCCGTGGGCTTCCCAGCCAGGCCTTCAGAAGAGCTGCAACTCACCACCAATCTTTTGTCACCTCCTGCTGGTTTCCCAAGAGACCTGGCCCCTCTTTTTGCTCTCAAGGGCCCCAGGAGCCCCCAAACTCCTGACAAATGTCCCAAGTGAGAAAACGGTAACAGAAAGTCCTTTAAAAAAAAAAAAAAAGAAAGAAAATCCTTGGATTCCCAAAATTGTTGGGGTGGACACAGGACAAAGTAAGGCACCCAAGTCACAAGCTGGTTAAATATGCTGAGAGGGGCAGGTGTGCCCTGGGACAGGAAGAGCTTCAAGAGAATTCCACCCTGAGCTGAGCCAGTTGCCTCAAAGATGCTGTCCCACTAGTTTCAACAGAATCCCTTCTCAGTTTTATACTAATCCTTTGCTGCCTCTGCACTTCCCTCACAATGACCCTGCCCTGGTTCCTCTTTGTAGTAATTACCTTAAAGACTCAGATCATGAGGGATAAGAAATACAAGCTCAGACCAAGAGGCCCCTCTGAACATGCCCCCTTATCTGGGCCCCAAAGAAATCTCATTGTTTCTATCCAGTGTGAGTTCTCTGATGACTCGTAAGGCGTGAACTCCGAGAAAAGCTTTCTCCACATTCAGAACATTTATAGGGTCTCTCTCCCGTATGGGTTCTCAAATGACGAATCCGATTGGAGCTGTGAGAAAAACTGTCCCCACATTCGTGACAGGTATAGGGTTTCTCTCCCGTGTGAATTCTCTGGTGTCTGATTAAGTTGGATCTATGAGAGAAGTTTTCCCCACAGAAGTTACATTTATATGGTTTCTCTCCTGTGTGCGTTCTCTGGTGTCTGGTTAGATGCATGCCCTGCCGGAAGCTTTTCCCACAAGTCAAACACTGGAAGAGTTTCTTTGCCTTGGTGTGGGTCCCAGGATTTGGAAGAAAGAGAGTTCTGTCCCGCACTGCTTCCCCACACTCAAAGAAGGGGCACAGCCTCTCTTTCTCATGAGTTCTTTTGTGAATGACAAGGTGTGAACTGCGAGAGAAACTCTTCCCACACTCGGCACACTTATAAGGTCTTTCTCCTGTGTGAATTCTCTGGTGCCTGAGGAGGTTGGAGCTGTGAGCAAAGATCTCCCCACACTCGGGGCACTTGTAGGGCTTCTCGCCTGTGTGGGTTCGCTGGTGCCTGTGGAGGTTGGAGTTGCAAGAGAAACTCTTTCCACACACGTTGCACTGATAGGGCTTCTCACCTGTGTGGGTTCGCTGGTGGCGAGTCAGGTGGGTGTTCTGACTGAACCTTTTTCCACACTCGAGGCACTTATGGGCCTCCTCTCCCAGGTGTGCTCTCTGCAGTGATAAAAAGCGTGGATTCCCACCAGAGATTTCAGCGCACTCCACATTCAGGCACAGTCTTTCTGCTGTGTGGATTCTCTGGTGCCTAATCAGGTTCGAGTTGTTAGAGAAATTTTTGCCACACAAGGGACATAAATGGAGCTTCTTTGGCTGCAGCTCCTTTGGTTGCCCCAGTTCTTTGCAACTCCTGGCCGCCACTAAGGCCTGCTGCATCTGATCCTCCGGGGGAGGCTCCCAATGCTCTTTCGCCCTGTCCCGAGGTCTTCCCTGCTCAGGACTCCAGGGCACCTCCCGTCTGGCCCGGCCAGGCAACAGTACGTGAGGGTGGATGCTCTCAGTAGAAACGGACTGAGCACTTTCTTCCTGGTTCTCAAATTTCTCTTCTCCTGGAGAAGCGAGAGAAACCAAACCCCAAAGTTATTTCTATACAGGAGAAAAGGAAATTCCACATGCACTACTACCTGAAGGTCAGAAGTCCAGAAGGACTGGCTCTCCCTCAGATTCCCATCTTCCCTGTATAGGTAATGTGCTCTAGACAAGGATCCACAGGAGGACTAGGACCGTCAATCAGGAATTAGAGCTCAAATCAGCCTTGAATTCCCTAGTGGGAATTCCCTGACCTCCCTCTACAACTGAGCCTCTGGTTTCTGTCCTAGGGAAAGGGTGGGATGGACCAAGACTGGGACAAGTGTGGGCAAGTGAGCCCAGGAGTGAATGCCTCCTTTACACTTTGCACTCTGGGCATCACTGGGATGGAAGTGGGCAGTAGGGACACTGGAAGTCATTACCTCCCTGGTAGTGGGGATGGGCTAGTCCTACACCAGGACCCCTGGAATACCTCATTCCCAACAGTGGGAGGCTAGCTGGGCAGGCTGCTTAGCTGTATTCCTTACCTGCAACCAGGGTCCTGGAGCTCAGACCCTTCTTCAAAGTCTGGACACTGGGGTCCCAGGGCTTTCCTCTTTGTTCCACCTGGGTGCTCAGGGCCTCCTGACTGGGAACCTGAGACACTGTTCACAATGAAAGAGAAAGATTTCTATGTCACCATTTTCCCTGACCAGGCAAGAGAAACAAAGATAGTCTTGCTCCCTGCCTTCAGTGGATGGATACAAGTAAGTCTGAGAGCAACTGCTTAAAACACATACTAAACTATTCCCACTGGTTACCTCCATGTTTAAAACACATACTAAACTATTCCCACTGGTTACCTCCAGAGATAGGAATCAGACAGAGGAGGGAGACTATGGACTTTTTCTATTTATACTTTTGTGGTACTTGGGATTTTTTGCAATGACAATGTAAAACTTCTGTAATTAAAACAACAAACATACACGATCAGTTCCTTAAGGAATCACAGTTTAATACTGGAAAAGAGCCTTGACCCTAATGGGGCTAAGTTTGGGCAACTCCAGAAGGAGAAAATGTAGTATGATGGACAATCAGAAAAAGACCTGGGACCCAGAAAAAGAGTGGACCCTGACATTAAAACATAGAAGAACCGGCCTGTGCTACACCCCCTCCAACTCCAGAAAATACAGACTATAAAAAAGTTAGTTCAAAGAACTCATGATCTGAACTCCTCCTGTTTACAACTCACTGAAAGAACTGGGCTCAACGTAGGGCAACAAGCCATAGTGCAATGACAGAGATCCTGGCGAAGGCCCCTAGGAAGGCAACCAAACCTTTTCTACCAAGTGAACATCATTATAGCTATCATGGTAGCATAAACAGTCCTGTTTACTGTTGTTTTTTAAAGATTTCGCTAACTTTTTATCAAGAGGATTTTCATACATGCAGGGAAGATGAAGGAATTATACAATACCTATAAACTTTCCACCTAAATCCAACCATCGGTTTTGGGCCTGTTTCACAGACCTCATTTTTAATCTCTGCATAACAGTTCAACATCTAGATATATCTTAAATTACTTAGACCTGTTTTGAATATATATCTTTTCCAAATTTCTACAAAGCTTTCCCCTTCCTTGATTTTTAAGGACTGGGGCAGTCACTAAGCTGGAATGTTGATGTCAGTGACCTTGAAGACCGTGTGGTCTTTGGGGAAGAACCCAGAAGTCAGACCCTTCTTCAAAGTCTGGACACTGGGGTCCCAGGGCTTTCCTCTTTGTTCCACCTGGGTGCTCAGGGCCTCCTGACTGGGAACCTGAGACACTGTTCACAATGAAAGAGAAAGATTTCTATGTCACCATTTTCCCTGACCAGGCAAGAGAAACAAAGATAGTCTTGCTCCCTGCCTTCAGTGGATGGATACAAGTAAGTCTGAGAGCAACTGCTTAAAACACATACTAAACTATTCCCACTGGTTACCTCCATGTTTAAAACACATACTAAACTATTCCCACTGGTTACCTCCAGAGATAGGAATCAGACAGAGGAGGGAGACTATGGACTTTTTCTATTTATACTTTTGTGGTACTTGGGATTTTTTGCAATGACAATGTAAAACTTCTGTAATTAAAACAACAAACATACACGATCAGTTCCTTAAGGAATCACAGTTTAATACTGGAAAAGAGCCTTGACCCTAATGGGGCTAAGTTTGGGCAACTCCAGAAGGAGAAAATGTAGTATGATGGACAATCAGAAAAAGACCTGGGACCCAGAAAAGAGTGGACCCTGACATTAAAACATAGAAGAACCGGCCTGTGCTACACCCCCTCCAACTCCAGAAAATACAGACTATAAAAAAGTTAGTTCAAAGAACTCATGATCTGAACTCCTCCTGTTTACAACTCACTGAAAGAACTGGGCTCAACGTAGGGCAACAAGCCATAGTGCAATGACAGAGATCCTGGCGAAGGCCCCTAGGAAGGCAACCAAACCTTTTCTACCAAGTGAACATCATTATAGCTATCATGGTAGCATAAACAGTCCTGTTTACTGTTGTTTTTTAAAGATTTCGCTAACTTTTTATCAAGAGGATTTTCATACATGCAGGGAAGATGAAGGAATTATACAATACCTATAAACTTTCCACCTAAATCCAACCATCGGTTTTTGGGCCTGTTTCACAGACCTCATTTTTAATCTCTGCATAACAGTTCAACATCTAGATATATCTTAAATTACTTAGACCTGTTTTGAATATATATCTTTTCCAAATTTCTACAAAGCTTTCCCCTTCCTTGATTTTTAAGGACTGGGGCAGTCACTAAGCTGGAATGTTGATGTCAGTGACCTGAAACGTGTGTCTTTGGGGAAGAACCCAGAAATACTAGTAGAGCAAGAATACGTAACTGAGGTGGGAAGAAGAAGCATCTTAAGATAGCAAGGCATCAAGAACTGAGAGCCTCACACCATCCTGGGGTGATGCGTGGGAAGAGAGGATGGGGTGGTGGGACGGGGGTGGAGTGAGCATCTCTGGATTTGACTTGTTCAGCCCTTGGAAGTTCATTATGACTCAGACTCCCTGCCCTCATCTCTGGCATATCCCTTGAATGTGCCACCTGTGCCACCTGGCAAATATTTAACTGATCTTAGTTCAAGGGACTTCAGACAAAGGTGGGGCTTCAGGTCACACTCAGAACTTACACCCAGGAGGTGAGTGGTTAAGGGACAGGACCCTGGCCAGAAATGGCTTCAGTCTTCATCCCTGGAAAGAAGTCCTTACCCAGTGAGTCCACCTTCTCATAACTCTCCTGCACCGTGTCCCCGAAGAGGGCCCTGTCACTAGGATGCTGACGCCCCCACGCCTCCTGAGAGATGTACATAGCCATGTCCTCTAAGCTCCCAGGCAACTGAAACAGCACAAGATCGCCTTTAGGCCCTGCGGCACCAAGAACAATTCAAGCAGAGTCACAGGTTAAAGGGCAAAACCCAGAGCTGCCAAGGACACATTTCATGGGAAAGAAGGGTGCCAGGCCTACAAGTGGAGTGTGGAGGAGACAAAGAAGGTGGGGGAGGTGCACATGGTGAGGCTGAAAGGATCCTAAGTGGCCAAAGGACTCCACACCCACAAAAGCAACTGGGGAGAGACAATGAGAACTTCCACATCACCTGGGGCCCAGTCAGCTCCTTGTCTTCCATGGTTCCTTCGGGAGGAAATAGAGAAAGCCAGGGAGGAGATAACGCTGAAGGCGACAGGCATTTCGATGAGAATGGCATTCCTGATTCCCGCCAACCCAAGGATTATCAGACCTCATTTTTAATCTCTGCATAACAGTTCAACATCTAGATATATCTTAAATTACTTAGACCTGTTTTGAATATATATCTTTTCCAAATTTCTACAAAGCTTTCCCCTTCCTTGATTTTTAAGGACTGGGGCAGTCACTAAGCTGGAATGTTGATGTCAGTGACCTGAAACGTGTGTCTTTGGGGAAGAACCCAGAAATACTAGTAGAGCAAGAATACGTAACTGAGGTGGGAAGAAGAAGCATCTTAAGATAGCAAGGCATCAAGAACTGAGAGCCTCACACCATCCTGGGGTGATGCGTGGGAAGAGAGGATGGGGTGGTGGGACGGGGGTGGAGTGAGCATCTCTGGATTTGACTTGTTCAGCCCTTGGAAGTTCATTATGACTCAGACTCCCTGCCCTCATCTCTGGCATATCCCTTGAATGTGCCACCTGTGCCACCTGGCAAATATTTAACTGATCTTAGTTCAAGGGACTTCAGACAAAGGTGGGGCTTCAGGTCACACTCAGAACTTACACCCAGGAGGTGAGTGGTTAAGGGACAGGACCCTGGCCAGAAATGGCTTCAGTCTTCATCCCTGGAAAGAAGTCCTTACCCAGTGAGTCCACCTTCTCATAACTCTCCTGCACCGTGTCCCCGAAGAGGGCCCTGTCACTAGGATGCTGTCGCGCCCACGCCGCCTGAGAGATGTACATAGCCATGTCCTCTAAGCTCCCAGGCAACTGAAACAGCACAAGATCGCCTTTAGGCCCTGCGGCACCAAGAACAATTCAAGCAGAGTCACAGGTTAAAGGGCAAAACCCAGAGCTGCCAAGGACACATTTCATGGGAAAGAAGGGTGCCAGGCCTACAAGTGGAGTGTGGAGGAGACAAAGAAGGTGGGGGAGGTGCACATGGTGAGGCTGAAAGGATCCTAAGTGGCCAAAGGACTCCACACCCACAAAAGCAACTGGGGAGAGACAATGAGAACTTCCACATCACCTGGGGCCCAGTCAGCTCCTTGTCTTCCATGGTTCCTTCGGGAGGAAATAGAGAAAGCCAGGGAGGAGATAACGCTGAAGGCGACAGGCATTTCGATGAGAATGGCATTCCTGATTCCCGCCAACCCAAGGATTATCACAACACAGAGTTCACTGCACCCAACATTCAAACTCTGCTAGGAGGATCCCACACTGAACAGAAGGCAATGGAGGGATAAAAAGGCAACGGCCCAAACAACAGAGCCCCAGCAGTCTTCTCTGCTGGCCCAAGCATTCAAGCGCTCCATCCCAGCCAAGCTCTAAGGTCTATCCTGCATACAGAAGAGCTTCCTAAGAGACCCTCCCTCCGCCCTTCCCAAGAGGAATCCAAAGCACCTCCAGGTCTTTTACTCCACCTCTAGGGAACTTTCAGGGCCAAAGTGTCCCCTCCTAAACAGCAAGGCTGCTTCCTGTGGGTGTCAGGGGCAAACCCAAAGCCCCTCCTCCCTCCCACTTGCCCAGGTAACTGTTCCTCACCCCTCTCCTTTACAGTCTGAGGATCCCTTTTGGGGCTGGAGCCTAGCAGCTCCTGCAGCCTGCGGCCAGGGCTTCGCTCAGTTTCCAAGGGCTCCAGCTTGAAGCTCGGTGACTCCTGTGCTGTTTCCAGAAGCAAAGGCTCCTCCAAAAGCACTTCTGTTCCCCGCCCACGATCTGTGACCTGGGAACCAACCCACATCACTCATCATCACAGCAGGGCCCGAAAGGAAGGGACAATCACAGAGAATTCTGCGGGCAAGCCTTCAACAGAGAAGCACTGGCAATCCCTTTAGACCCAGCAAGGGACAAGAAGGATTTACTCTAAAACCAAACTTTTCTGATCCCATGCCCACCTGAGAAAATCTGTGAGGGGTAGGGGTGTGTGTGGGGTGTGTGGGTGTGTGTGGGGTGTGTGGGTGGGGTGGGTGTGTGTGTGTGTGTGCTGGGGGGGTTCATTCCCAGTGCACACCTACCCCTCAGCTCTTCTGCCCCATTTCCCTCCTGCTCGCTTTCAACTTCCTCTTCTAGAGGCTTCCACCCTTCACTACTGCACTACTGGATAAGGGAAACTTGGGTGGCTCTGGGACAAATGGCCTCGGAGGTTCCACTGCAAAGTTTTCAAATTCCACTATTAACCGCCACCCAGCTTTCTTAAAGATTAGACTGCAGACAGTAAATAACAATAGTTAACAGTTATTAAGCATTAACTGTATGCCAGTAGCTTGACCAAAACTACATGCTGCGCCCTCTCTATTCCTCAAACTATTCCTAGAGATTTTTTTTTAACACTCTCATTTTACCAGTGGCCAATCGGAGGCCCGAAGAAATTAAGTAACTAGTCTAAAGTCCCAACGCGAGTAGGAAGCAGAGGGAGGTTCTGAACCTGGAGAGCTAACTCCTGGGCTCACTCTAACACTAAGACATACTGCTCCAGGTGGAAACCGGGTCCTCTTCACTGCTCTGTCAACTTGGGGAAAATCTGGAGAATGAAGGTTCCTCACTAAACTACAAAAAGGCTTCTTGCCTATCTAAAGTCCCAAAATCGGGAACGGGGTCAACACGATGTACCAGGGCTTCGGGAAAGTGTCCCCCTAAACGCAAGGCCCCTCCCCCTCCTCCCTCCCACTTGCCCAGGTAACTGTTCCTCACCCCTCTCCTTTACAGTCTGAGGATCCCTTTTGGGGCTGGAGCCTAGCAGCTCCTGCAGCCTGCGGCCAGGGCTTCGCTCAGTTTCCAAGGGCTCCAGCTTGAAGCTCGGTGACTCCTGTGCTGTTTCCAGAAGCAAAGGCTCCTCCAAAAGCACTTCTGTTCCCCGCCCACGATCTGTGACCTGGGAACCAACCCACATCACTCATCATCACAGCAGGGCCCGAAAGGAAGGGACAATCACAGAGAATTCTGCGGGCAAGCCTTCAACAGAGAAGCACTGGCAATCCCTTTAGACCCAGCAAGGGACAAGAAGGATTTACTCTAAAACCAAACTTTTCTGATCCCATGCCCACCTGAGAAAATCTGTGAGGGGTAGGGGGGTGTGTGGGGTGGGTGGGTGTGTGGGGGTGGGTGGGTGGGGTGGGTGTGTGTGTGTGTGCTGGGGGGGTTCATTCCCAGTGCACACCTACCCCTCAGCTCTTCTGCCCCATTTCCCTCCTGCTCGCTTTCAACTTCCTCTTCTAGAGGCTTCCACCCTTCACTACTGCACTACTGGATAAGGGAAACTTGGGTGGCTCTGGGACAAATGGCCTCGGAGGTTCCACTGCAAAGTTTTCAAATTCCACTATTAACCGCCACCCAGCTTTCTTAAAGATTAGACTGCAGACAGTAAATAACAATAGTTAACAGTTATTAAGCATTAACTGTATGCCAGTAGCTTGACCAAAACTACATGCTGCGCCCTCTCTATTCCTCAAACTATTCCTAGAGATTTTTTTTTAACACTCTCATTTTACCAGTGGCCAATCGGAGGCCCGAAGAAATTAAGTAACTAGTCTAAAGTCCCAACGCGAGTAGGAAGCAGAGGGAGGTTCTGAACCTGGAGAGCTAACTCCTGGGCTCACTCTAACACTAAGACATACTGCTCCAGGTGGAAACCGGGTCCTCTTCACTGCTCTGTCAACTTGGGGAAAATCTGGAGAATGAAGGTTCCTCACTAAACTACAAAAAGGCTTCTTGCCTATCTAAAGTCCACTCAGGACAACCAAGTAAACTCGTGTGGAGAACCGGGGTCAACACGATGTACCAGTCCTTGGGGCCAAACAAACACATATAACACGGCGCTTTATCTTACCTTCTGCCTCAGCCGCCCAAGTTCTTTCTGCATATCCTCCACTAGCGTCACCGCTTCCTCGCCGCTCTCCGGGCGCAGCTTCTGCACCCTGCTCTGGATCTCCTGGGGCAGGATGGTCAGGAACTGCTCCAGCACCAGCAGCTCCAGGATTTGCTCCTTGGTGCGCACCTCCGGCCGCAGCCACCCGTGACACAGCTCATGGAGCCTGCTGAGGGCTTCCCGGGGCCCAGCAGCCTCTTGGAAGCGGAAGCATCGGAAGCGCAGGTGAGAAGCCTCCGGGCTGGGACCTGGGTCTGGCGGGGGCAGCTCCTGGCTCCAGGCGCAGTCCTCCTCCAGTTTCACTACTAGGAGCCCTTCCCGGTTCTGGAAGCCCGGACCCGACGCCATCTTCAGGTCACCAGACCCCCTTGGTCCCCAAACCAGCGCGCCCGCCTAGGAAGGTATCCCGGGCCCCAAGCAAGGAAGGCCAGGTGGTCCTGGGCTCCAAACCCGGACCGAAGAAGCTGGCTCCAGCCGGGGCGCAACCGGCACAGCCCCCGACCCGCCCCCGCCGAAACCGCCCCAGAACACGACCTGAGCTCGGCGCCTCTCACCCCTCAGGCTCCGCGCGCGGCACCCACGCCGGAAGTCTCAGTGCACGTTGGTCGTTAACAGCCAACGGCACCTGCTCAGGACCAACTTCCGGGACACGTTCTGAGAACTCTAGCGCCCATTGGAGCAGGTCTCGCCACACACTTACCGCTGACCAACCAGAAGAAAATATGTGCCTGCAAGGGCGGGACGAGGGAGGGTGGCGAGGCGGGGCCGTTAGGCGAGCCGGAATCCCTGAAACCCTAGGGGCGAGATCGTAGCCCTGGTTAGTGGCGGTTAAGCCCAAACCAGGTGAGACGGGTGGGCATGCGGTCCAGGTGGAAACCGGGTCCTCTTCACTGGTCAACTTGGGGAAAATCTTTTTACTCTAAAGGCTTCTTGCCTATCTAAAGTCCACTCAGGACAACCAAGTAAACTCGTGTGGAGAACCGGGGTCAACACGATGTACCAGTCCTTGGGGCCAAACAAACACATATAACACGGCGCTTTATCTTACCTTCTGCCTCAGCCGCCCAAGTTCTTTCTGCATATCCTCCACTAGCGTCACCGCTTCCTCGCCGCTCTCCGGGCGCAGCTTCTGCACCCTGCTCTGGATCTCCTGGGGCAGGATGGTCAGGAACTGCTCCAGCACCAGCAGCTCCAGGATTTGCTCCTTGGTGCGCACCTCCGGCCGCAGCCACCCGTGACACAGCTCATGGAGCCTGCTGAGGGCTTCCCGGGGCCCAGCAGCCTCTTGGAAGCGGAAGCATCGGAAGCGCAGGTGAGAAGCCTCCGGGCTGGGACCTGGGTCTGGCGGGGGCAGCTCCTGGCTCCAGGCGCAGTCCTCCTCCAGTTTCACTACTAGGAGCCCTTCCCGGTTCTGGAAGCCCGGACCCGACGCCATCTTCAGGTCACCAGACCCCCTTGGTCCCCAAACCAGCGCGCCCGCCTAGGAAGGTATCCCGGGCCCCAAGCAAGGAAGGCCAGGTGGTCCTGGGCTCCAAACCCGGACCGAAGAAGCTGGCTCCAGCCGGGGCGCAACCGGCACAGCCCCCGACCCGCCCCCGCCGAAACCGCCCCAGAACACGACCTGAGCTCGGCGCCTCTCACCCCTCAGGCTCCGCGCGCGGCACCCACGCCGGAAGTCTCAGTGCACGTTGGTCGTTAACAGCCAACGGCACCTGCTCAGGACCAACTTCCGGGACACGTTCTGAGAACTCTAGCGCCCATTGGAGCAGGTCTCGCCACACACTTACCGCTGACCAACCAGAAGAAAATATGTGCCTGCAAGGGCGGGACGAGGGAGGGTGGCGAGGCGGGGCCGTTAGGCGAGCCGGAATCCCTGAAACCCTAGGGGCGAGATCGTAGCCCTGGTTAGTGGCGGTTAAGCCCAAACCAGGTGAGACGGGTGGGCATGCGGTCCACCGCGGTCCTAATTCTTCGGAATTTAGGGAAGTGCAGACCTCCGAGTCACGCGAGATCCCGTGCGTTTGAATGTTGGGGGAGGGACGCGAAAATCTGAATTGTTAACAAGCTCCTCCATAGACAAGTGGACAGATTCTTTTCCCCCAAGACAAGTTTGAGAATCACTGTCCTGGTCAAAACGGATTTCATGGCGATCCCCACAAGCAGCAGCAGAGGGCCCACCTGACCCCACCCACCCTGGCAGCCTCGGGGCGCCTGGGAGAGGCGGGGAAGAGGGACCCTAGCCGGGTCCGCGCCGCCGCAGAACTCGGAGGAGACGAAGTCGGCAGCGGCACTGGTGCTAAGGAGCCGGGCGCGGGGGCAGTCAGCTTATGGCTCGTAGCGCCCTCCTGGTCGACCCCGGACCCACTGCGGGCGGCTGGACGTCCCTTAGGGTCATTCAGGACCCAGCCTATGGGACCCAGCCTAATAGACCCTGGCTGCCTATTTCAAACGTGTCAGGTGCGTGCCTTTCAGTGTTGTTCGTCGCCCCCGCGTGGAGGGGTGAGTCCCTGGACGGCGCGGTCTGGGCTTTGTGCTGCGGAGGGGAGGGCTGCTCTGCAGTAAGGCAGCTGACCACGGCCCAGGCCAGCCCTGCTCTTCCATTGCTTCCAGCGAGGGTCCTGTCTCAGGTGATGGAAGGGTCGTGGGGCTGAATCGTGAAAAACAGTCATCATCTATTGAGCGCCTGCTTACATGCATCTGGATGCTCCCAGCATGCAAAATGGTAGGAACTAGATGCTTTGTATTACCATCTCTACGTACAGAATGTCAGTTAAAAGTCACTTGCCCAGAATCACACTTTAGTCTGTCGCTAAAGTTCAGGCTGCGATGACCGTAAAGGATGATGTGGGACGGAAAAAGTCAGCTTTCAATGAGGGATGGAAAAAGTCCTGAGAATTTGGGGTTGTTTTTATGTTGTTGTTGTTCTACCCCAAACAAAAGGTCCACAAGCTGTTGAGGCAAATGCAGACCCAGGGGCTGGTATAGGTCCCTTTCAGAAAGCCTTGTTCAGACTAGCAACCGCAGAGCCCTCTTAAGACTTTTTTTTTTCTGTAATGTTTTAGACATTTATATTTCAGGAGACAGTAGATTACAACCTAATTACCACTTCTCTGGCATTTACTGTCACCTCAAACAAGGTATTCAATCTCGTGTGTGTGTATGTGTGTGTGTGTGTGAACTTGTACGTGCTTGTGCTCAGTCCCTAAGTGGTGTCTGACTCTGCACCCTATGGACTGTAGCCCACCAGGCTCCTCTGTCCATGGGGTTCTCCAGGCAAGAACACTGGAGTGTGCTGCCATTTCCTGTTCAGTCTCATTAAGCCTCAAACCTCAGTTCTTTTGTCTGTTTTGAGGGAATACAACAATACCCACCTTATAACATTAGGTGATGATTACGTGGGTTAAAATATGTAGGATGCTTCAGATCATGCCTGGTACTTAGTCTGAACTCAAGATCTGCTGTTCCTAATCCACAGCTCCCATGGTGGCACAATGGTAAAGAATCCACCTGCCAATGCAGGGAGACACAAGAGATGTGGTTTTGATTCCTTGGCCAGGACGATCCTCTGGAGTGGGAAATGAGAAGCCACTCTGGTATTTTTGCCTGGAAAATTCCATGGACAGAAGACCCTGGTGGGCTACAGTCTATGGAGTTGCAAGGAATCACACACAAGTGAACACACACACACAACGCACAGCAGATTCCTGAAGGCTTACCCTGTGTCATAGAAACGCCACTGGACCACAAAGGAAGTATTTCACCTCTTTTATCAAGCAGTTCGGACACCTGAGAAACAATTCTGAGGGGAAAAAACAAAAATGGAATTTCAGCAATAAAAATAAAGTCGTTACACAAACATCAATCCCCACACAGAACAGTCGGTGGTTCCCCAAATGGTGCAGGCCTTGGATGGTGGAACAAGCACTATAGCTGATCCTGCCCCTCACCCAAGTCAGAATTAATGTCCTTTGGGCTCCCTGAGCATTTGGTTTGGTTTTCCAGTGGCAAAGAATCTGCCTGCCAATGCAGGAGACCCAAGAGATGCAGGTTTAATCCCTAGGTTCAGAAGATCCCCAGAGAAGAAAATGGCAATCCACTCCAGTATTCTTGCCTGGAAAATTCCAAGGACAGTGGAGTCTGGCGGGTGACACTCCATGGGATTGCAAAGCACGGACACCCCTGAGCACACACCTGCTAGTGTTTTTTGTTTTTTTTTTTCCCCCAGCATTTTGAGCACTTAACTAGGAGGATTAAATGCAATCATATGATGACCTGGGTCCTCCCCACCCTTCCAGTATATTTGCATAAACATCACACACATGACTAGAGCCTTACAAGACAACGTACAGCAGTAGCTCATTGTTTCATCCCTTAATGTACCTCACACATACTAAACATTAATACATGTTTGTAGCTTTGAACCAAGAGAGATGTAAAATGCCTCTTGGAAACTTAAGATCATAGAACACTGCATGGATATGCCTTATAATTTCCAAGCAGTCTGAACAAATAAGGGAAAAAAAAACAATGCCCACCTCATAAGTACTATAAAGGTTAATGAAATATATGTAAGTGCAGGCTCTGGACAAAATAAACTTTCAACAATCATCCATGTACTTCATTTCTTGTCTTTGTTATTTAATGCTGAAAGTATTTAAGGCTGTATTTCTCTAAGAGAGAGGGGCCGACAGAGGATGAGACGGCTAGGTGACATCACCGACTCAATGGACATGAGTTTGAGGAAGCTCTGGGAGA
The DNA here is from genome assembly GCA_022376925.1 of Tragulus kanchil. Taxonomy (NCBI): domain Eukaryota; kingdom Metazoa; phylum Chordata; class Mammalia; order Artiodactyla; family Tragulidae; genus Tragulus; species Tragulus kanchil. The sequence continues at coordinate 127,831,010 of JAIOJX010000002.1, forward strand.
CAGTGAAGGACAGGGGAGCTTGGCGTGCTACAGTCCGTGGGGTCACAATGAGTCAGACATAGGAACAGAACAATTTCTTCTAAGGGCAGGTTTGGTTATATTCCATAATTTCCAAATAAAATAGTGTCCTTATTGCTGATTTCAAAATAGGGATCTGACTCTGCATTGTAGTTTTCATATGTTAATTTTTTAGCCATGTGATTTGTGGGATTTCAGTTCCTCAACCATTGGACCACCAGGGAATTCCCATCATTGACATTTTTATTTCCTCTTTGAGCCAAGGAGTTAGTCAACTGATCAAACTGTTCAAGAAAGTTTTTTTCTAAAAAATTTTTTTTTACTGCATTAGAAAATGAGATTCATTCTATTTCTGCTTTGAACAGTTCATTTCAGTTTTCTTGTGGACTTAAATTCAATAAAACTTGTTAATTATCCCCAAAGGCCTAGAAAACAATGGTTCTATGTCTAAGGGAGATCTAGAATAGTGTTGTGCCGCTCAAGTGTTCTTTTTATTTTTTGGCCACTTCTATTTGTCTTCCATTTGTTTCCCTCTTTGTTCTTTGGCCTGTGTGGGACTCCCATCACAGTGGTCTCTCTAGCTGCAGAGCACTAGCTCTGGGCACGTGCGTTCCAGAGCTCTGGCTCGGTAGTTGGGACACATCGGTCCAGCCGCTCTGCAGCATGTGGGATCTTCCCAGGCCAGGGATCGAACCGGTGCCCCTTGCACTGCAAGGCAGTGTCCTTACCCACTGGATAACCAGGGAAGCCCTCAAGTGTTCTTATATCTTTGGTGCTGAGTGAAGGGGAAGTGAGATAGAGTAGTTGAAGCCGCTTCCCAATTCTGCCTCCTGAGTGGTGGTGTTGTTTATGGCTTCCCCTTCCCTTGCTAAGAGGTTTCAGAAACAAAAACAAAACAAAACAAAAACCCTACTGTATGGATTTTATTTTAGGCCCCAGGCCAAGTGGTTTGTGGAATCTTAGTTCCCCAAAGAGGGATCGAACCAAGGTCCCCCCAACCACAGTGAAAGTGCAGAGCCCTAACTGCTGGACTGCCAGGGAATTCCCTTTGTGGATTTTATATAACTGTTAATAGCTGCTTAGCTATTAAACCTGGCATTAAAAAATAGGAGATGAATGGACCTAGGAGAGGCTCATGTCTTTCTCCAGCTGAGACAGTCCTCCTGAAGATACCATGTTGTTTGTTTTCAGAAAGCAGAGAAATCCAACAGGGCCACTGTTTTTCACTGTGACTTTCCAGAATCTGCAGTAATTCTTGCACAGTGTGTTGAGGAGGCTGTCTAGACTACAGTCCAGGAACTCAAGGGACAGGCTGGTGAGTCCACCTTCAGAGGCTCACTGGGTGGTAGGGAGTGAGGCTCAGCATGCTCTGCCCAGCTATACTACTTTCAGTCCTAAGACCCTTGCAGGAAGCTTCAGGATCTTTCATTCTAAAATGAGGACACTGGTCCCTGGTGGTCCAGTGGGTAAGGACACCGCCTTGCAGTGCAAGGGGCGCCGGTTTGCTCGCTGGCCTGGGAAGATCCCACGTGCTGTGGAGCAGCTGGACTGATGTGTCCAATTACCGAGCCAGAGCTCTGGAGCGCATGCACCCAGAGCCGGTGCTCTGTGACAACAGAGGCCACTGCGATGGGAGGCCCACACGGGCCAAAGAACAAAGATGAATGAAAATAGATAAATGAAAGACCAATAGAAGTGGCCCATCCGCCCCCCTCTCTCCCCCCACTCAAAAGTCTGTCTGTGCTGATTTGATACTTGTGTGTGTGTATGTGTCCAGCCAGACTCCCCATCCATTGAATTTTCCAGGCAAGAATAGTGAGTTGCCATTTCCTCCCCCAAGGGATCTTCCCTACTCTCCTGCATTGGCAGGCGAATACTTGACCATTGACACCACCTGGGAAACCCTATTTGTAACAGGTCTGCAAGCTAAATGACACACCCACAGATGCCAAGACAGTTCCAAGGCTGACCAGCAGGGTCAAAAGTGGGTGGTGGCACAATTCCTGGAAATCTCCACTTCCTTTCAAGGGATGCAGTACAGCCCATAAACCGGATTCATCAAAATTACTAAGCCAGTTCCCAAGTGACAGTCATCTAAATTGTTGTTTCCCAACTTAGTGGCAAATGTGGTAGGCAGTGGAATGTTTCAGAAGAATGACAATGATTTGAATGAGAAAGTACCCCTCACAACGCCTTCCTGGTGAATTTAGTCTGGTTGTGTTTACCTGAGACTAGAAGGTGCTCTTAATGGCAAGGCCTTAAACAGAATGCTGAGACTAAAATTACAGCCAGATCCAACAGGGCCACTGTTTTTCACTGTGACTTTCCAGAATCTGCAGTAATTCTTGCACAGTGTGTTGAGGAGGCTGTCTAGACTACAGTCCAGGAACTCAAGGGACAGGCTGGTGAGTCCACCTTCAGAGGCTCACTGGGTGGTAGGGAGTGAGGCTCAGCATGCTCTGCCCAGCTATACTACTTTCAGTCCTAAGACCCTTGCAGGAAGCTTCAGGATCTTTCATTCTAAAATGAGGACACTGGTCCCTGGTGGTCCAGTGGGTAAGGACACCGCCTTGCAGTGCAAGGGGCGCCGGTTTGCTCGCTGGCCTGGGAAGATCCCACGTGCTGTGGAGCAGCTGGACTGATGTGTCCAATTACCGAGCCAGAGCTCTGGAGCGCATGCACCCAGAGCCGGTGCTCTGTGACAACAGAGGCCACTGCGATGGGAGGCCCACACGGGCCAAAGAACAAAGATGAATGAAAATAGATAAATGAAAGACCAATAGAAGTGGCCCATCCGCCCCCCTCTCTCCCCCCACTCAAAAGTCTGTCTGTGCTGATTTGATACTTGTGTGTGTGTATGTGTCCAGCCAGACTCCCCATCCATTGAATTTTCCAGGCAAGAATAGTGAGTTGCCATTTCCTCCCCCAAGGGATCTTCCCTACTCTCCTGCATTGGCAGGCGAATACTTGACCATTGACACCACCTGGGAAACCCTATTTGTAACAGGTCTGCAAGCTAAATGACACACCCACAGATGCCAAGACAGTTCCAAGGCTGACCAGCAGGGTCAAAAGTGGGTGGTGGCACAATTCCTGGAAATCTCCACTTCCTTTCAAGGGATGCAGTACAGCCCATAAACCGGATTCATCAAAATTACTAAGCCAGTTCCCAAGTGACAGTCATCTAAATTGTTGTTTCCCAACTTAGTGGCAAATGTGGTAGGCAGTGGAATGTTTCAGAAGAATGACAATGATTTGAATGAGAAAGTACCCCTCACAACGCCTTCCTGGTGAATTTAGTCTGGTTGTGTTTACCTGAGACTAGAAGGTGCTCTTAATGGCAAGGCCTTAAACAGAATGCTGAGACTAAAATTACAGCCAGATCATGGACCTGGGTGTTCCCTTTTTTATTTTTCTCCTGCAGCAGATTTGGATCAAAGGAAATCTTTCTTGAAGATGAAGTATGAAAACAGTTAAAAAGTAGGGGTTGCTCTAGCTGACACTGGGGCAGGGGTCTATGTCTAGATCCCCCTGCTCTAGACTTCTCCACATGGACTTCACAAAGTCCAGGAACCTCCTGAAATGATCTAAGAAACTGTAGATGCATGTGATTTTTCTTTGGAAAAAAACACACACAATCAAGAAAAACAAATAAAAGGGAATTCCCTGGAGGTCCACTGTTTGGTACCTAAGGCTTTCACTGCCAGGCCAGAGTTCAATCCCTGGTCTGGAAACTAAGATGCAGCAAGCTGCGTGGCAAACAAACCACATGACAAAAACCCACTGCCCCTACGGTCCATTGCCATGTTGCTAGAATTTTCAGAAAAAATCACAATACGGACAAGTTTAAGAATGTGTACTTCAGGGCAGGTAGGAGCAGCATTTGAAAACCGGGACGACAGCAAGGCTGGTGTTGGGCTTAAGTATCCATTTCACAGTTCTTCCTAGACGGAAAACCTAGGAGAAGTAGGTGCCAGAGAGCCCACCTATCCGCCCTCCGATTGGCTCCACGTACTCCTGGGGGCTCCTGGGAACTGTAGTCCGAAGCGTTTTCGCATGAATGCGGCCGCAGACGCCGAGGTCAGTCGCCCCTCTGGCTTTCCACTCTCCAGCAAGCCCCGAGGTCCTTGGCCTTTCCCCGCATCTCCGGCGTCAAAAGTGGGTGGTGGCACAATTCCTGGAAATCTCCACTTCCTTTCAAGGGATGCAGTACAGCCCATAAACCGGATTCATCAAAATTACTAAGCCAGTTCCCAAGTGACAGTCATCTAAATTGTTGTTTCCCAACTTAGTGGCAAATGTGGTAGGCAGTGGAATGTTTCAGAAGAATGACAATGATTTGAATGAGAAAGTACCCCTCACAACGCCTTCCTGGTGAATTTAGTCTGGTTGTGTTTACCTGAGACTAGAAGGTGCTCTTAATGGCAAGGCCTTAAACAGAATGCTGAGACTAAAATTACAGCCAGATCATGGACCTGGGTGTTCCCTTTTTTATTTTTCTCCTGCAGCAGATTTGGATCAAAGGAAATCTTTCTTGAAGATGAAGTATGAAAACAGTTAAAAAGTAGGGGTTGCTCTAGCTGACACTGGGGGCAGGGGTCTATGTCTAGATCCCCCTGCTCTAGACTTCTCCACATGGACTTCACAAAGTCCAGGAACCTCCTGAAATGATCTAAGAAACTGTAGATGCATGTGATTTTTCTTTGGAAAAAAACACACACAATCAAGAAAAACAAATAAAAGGGAATTCCCTGGAGGTCCACTGTTTGGTACCTAAGGCTTTCACTGCCAGGCCAGAGTTCAATCCCTGGTCTGGAAACTAAGATGCAGCAAGCTGCGTGGCAAACAAACCACATGACAAAAACCCACTGCCCCTACGGTCCATTGCCATGTTGCTAGAATTTTCAGAAAAAATCACAATACGGACAAGTTTAAGAATGTGTACTTCAGGGCAGGTAGGAGCAGCATTTGAAAACCGGGACGACAGCAAGGCTGGTGTTGGGCTTAAGTATCCATTTCACAGTTCTTCCTAGACGGAAAACCTAGGAGAAGTAGGTGCCAGAGAGCCCACCTATCCGCCTTCCGATTGGCTCCACGTACTCCTGGGGGCTCCTGGGAAATGTAGTCCGAAGCGTTTTTCGCATGAATGCGGCCGCAGACGCCGAGGTCAGTCGCCCCTCCCTGGCTTTCCACTCCCTCCAGCAAGCCCCGCGAGGTCCCGGCAAGAGATGGTATGCCGGCCGGATTTCCACCCCAGCATCTGCACCCGTGTCGTTGCCCTGCGCTGTCGCTCACCCTTTATCCTCGGACTTTTCTTCCCAGGAACGAACCGCTCCTGCCCCAAGGGCGGGGCTTGGGCAGAACGGGCCTGGCACTTTATAACTTATAAAACCTTGGGGCTTCCCAACTGGCTCGGTGGTGCAGAATCTGCCTGAAATACGGGAGACACCAGTTCGATCTTTAAATCAAGAAGGCCCTCTGGGTGCTTCCCTGGTGGTCCTGTGGGTAAAGAGTCTGCTTTGTAGTGCTAAGGGCCACCGGTTCGACCCTTGCCATGGGAAAATCCCACATGCCACTGAGCAGCTGGATCCAATTACGAGCCGGCGCTCTGGAGCGCATGCGCCCAGAGCCGGTGCGCTGCACCGAGAGAGGCTACTGTGATGGAAGGACCACATGGGCCAAAGAATAAAAATGGATGGAAATAAATGTTTTTTTAAAAAGAAAAAAAAAAGAGAAGATCCTCTGGAGGATAATGGCTACCCACTCCAGTATTCTTGCCCGACAGACCCCATGGATAAAGGAGCCTGGTGGGCTACTGTCCATGGCTGGGTGTGGGGGGGGTGGGGGGAGGGGGTCACAAAGAGTTGGACATGACTCAGCGAATAACACTTTCACTTCATTATATCCAAATACAATAAACCTCCTTTATCATGATGAAGGAGAAAAGGAACAAACTCCTTCTCCTAAGAAACTTAAGAGAAACTGCAAGTTCATCTTGTAAGAGAACTTTCCCTGTGACTGTGGTGAACCTTGAGCTATGTTTAAAACTATGTAACCTTGGGCTTCCCTGGTGGTCCAGTGGGTAAGGACACCGCCTTGCAGTGAAGGGCGCCTGTTAGATCCCTGGCCTGGAAAGATCCCACATGCCACGGAGCAGCTGGACCAACGTGTCCAACTACCAAACCGGAGCTCTGAAGCGTATGAGCGCAGTCGGAGCTCTGCGACGAGAGAGTTCACTGCAATGGGAGACAGATGCAGCCCTCAACCCCAGCCCCCTGAAAAACACACTATGTATCCTTAGGGATAGAAGCTATAGTCCCGGAGATAAGGAACTAATAGCCCACCAGCCTGTGTATGATAAGGAAACAAGTCTGGCATCTAAGCCAGAGGTTCACTCTGTGTCTAAGCCTCCAGTGGCTAAGAAAAACACACAGTCATCTAAAGATTGATAATCAATTGTAAATTTACCTAATCAATCTATGCTGATTGAAACCACACTTCATGTTGGATTTTAACCTGTGATCACCTTCTTCATGACAATGTTTATGGAAAAACTTTGGGAAATTTAGGGAGGTGGGTTTGGGCACGTATACTTTGGGTATAAGTGGCTGTCACAAAATTCAGTCGGAGTCCTTGGCTAAGAGGAGACTCTGCCAATGGGCCCGCAGGCATAATAAATTTCTGCCCTCCACTATCACCTCTGTCCCTCTGTGACTCTGTTTCTTTGAAGTCAACTTGAGCCGTGCGCTGCACCGAGAGAGGCTACTGTGATGGAAGGACCACATGGGCCAAAGAATAAAAATGGATGGAAATAAATGTTTTTAAAAGAAAAAAAAAGAGAAGATCCTCTGGAGGATAATGGCTACCCACTCCAGTATTCTTGCCCGACAGACCCCATGGATAAAGGAGCCTGGTGGGCTACTGTCCATGGCTGGGTGTGGGGGGGGTGGGGGGAGGGGGTCACAAAGAGTTGGACATGACTCAGCGAATAACACTTTCACTTCATTATATCCAAATACAATAAACCTCCTTTATCATGATGAAGGAGAAAAGGAACAAACTCCTTCTCCTAAGAAACTTAAGAGAAACTGCAAGTTCATCTTGTAAGAGAACTTTCCCTGTGACTGTGGTGAACCTTGAGCTATGTTTAAAACTATGTAACCTTGGGCTTCCCTGGTGGTCCAGTGGGTAAGGACACCGCCTTGCAGTGAAGGGCGCCTGTTAGATCCCTGGCCTGGAAAGATCCCACATGCCACGGAGCAGCTGGACCAACGTGTCCAACTACCAAACCGGAGCTCTGAAGCGTATGAGCGCAGTCGGAGCTCTGCGACGAGAGAGTTCACTGCAATGGGAGACAGATGCAGCCCTCAACCCCAGCCCCCTGAAAAACACACTATGTATCCTTAGGGATAGAAGCTATAGTCCCGGAGATAAGGAACTAATAGCCCACCAGCCTGTGTATGATAAGGAAACAAGTCTGGCATCTAAGCCAGAGGTTCACTCTGTGTCTAAGCCTCCAGTGGCTAAGAAAAACACACAGTCATCTAAAGATTGATAATCAATTGTAAATTTACCTAATCAATCTATGCTGATTGAAACCACACTTCATGTTGGATTTTAACCTGTGATCACCTTCTTCATGACAATGTTTATGGTAAACTTTGGGAGATTTGGGGAGGTGGGTTTGGGCACGTATACTTTGGGTATAAATGGTTGTCACAAAATTCAGTCGGGGTCATTGGCTAAGAGGAAACTCTGCCAATGGGCCCACCGGTGTAATAAATTTCTGCCCTCCACTATCAGCTCTGTCCCTCTGTGACTCTGTTTCTTTGAAGTCAACTTGAAATCGACTGATGGTTGAAGGGAACAGGACTGATACGTGCTTTGAAGCTAAGCTAATTATAAAATAGTTTTCAAAAAACTATCTTTTATCTTATTACCACCATTTCCTTCTCCAGGGGTTCTTCCCATCTCAGGGATGGGACCAAAGTCTCCTGCATCACAGGCAGATTCTTTACTGTCTGAGCCACCAGGGAAGGCCCAATAATCATATAAAGCTAATACGTATTAACTGTAAAAGGCCAAAAAGATGCATACTTGATGTGGTGGAAAGTGATACCCCTGATGACCAGGAATAGAGAAGAGGTCAGCATGTCAGGGCTGTGCACCCCTTGGGAGGAGAGCACAGGTTGGCCCCTTGGCAGCAGCTGCAGTGGGTTTAAATTTGTCATGTCCCCAAATAAGCACACACACATATAGTCACCAATGTACCGAAAGACGAGTTCATCGACAGTCCTCTTGTTAAACATTTAAAATTATCCTGAAGACTCTAGCTCTATTTTCAGATTTCTGCATTAAAAAAAAAAAAAAGCCAGTCAGCTCTCCCTTGAGCTCTCCCTGTGAGGCCTGCTATTCTCACAGTGTCTCCTACTCTGACCAAGTCGGCTCTCCCTTGAGCTGGCCCGCTGTTCTCACGGTGTCTCCCACTTTCTCCCTTAAGATGGCCCACTGTACTGGCAGCTACTCTCCCTTCCCCGACTCTAATAAACTTTACTTTCACTCTGAAAAAAAAAAAAAATCACAGGGGACTTCCCTGGTGCCTCACTGATAAAGAATCTACCTGCCAATACAGAAGACACAGGTATGATCCCTGATCGGGGAAGCTCCTACATGCCACAGAGCAACTAAGCCTGTGTGCCACACCTATGGAGCCTGTGCCCTAGAGCCACAGGGAGCTACAAATACTGAGCCCCTGGGTTGCAGTTCCTGCAGCCTGAAGTCCTAGACTGTGCTCCTCGACAAGCAAAGTCATCTCACTGAGGAGCCTGTGCACCACAACTATGGAGTAATCCCCTACTCTCTGTGACTAGAGAAAACACCCAAGCAGCAACAAAGACCCAGCACAGCCAAAAGTAAATTTCAGAATAAATAAAAAAATTTTAAAAATCACTGGACGGGACTTCCCTGGTGGTCCAGTGGCTGGGACTCTTCACTGCCAATGCAGGGAGCCTGAATTCCATTCATGGTCAGGAAAAAATCCCACATGTCACAACTGGGGATACCACACTGGGCAACAAAGATCCTCCATGCCTCAACTAGGACCCAGGGCAGCCAAATAAACAAATTTTAAAAAGGAAAAAAAAAAAATCATGGGAACATCAAAAAATGAACGCATTGTGAGCCTCTCTTGACCTAGGAAGGCTTCAGTGGCAACAAGGCACTGTCTTTCAATAACTCCCTGCCTCAGGATTTCCTCTGTTGCAAAAGTGTCACTGAAATTGCAAAACATCCAGCAGTAGAGTGGAAAGCCCCACTTCCCACACACTTCTGTCGTAGGTGCCTTAGTCTTAGCTTAGAGGAGTTTCCTAGCCAGTCAGGACAGCGTCAGAGATCCCAGGAACCAGAAGGACACATCCTGGCATTGCGCAATTTCATCACTTCTGTTGAAGCAGTGGGAGACAGCCTTCCGGAATCTTGTGGAGGTCCTGGTCCCAGAAAAATCAGTTAAAACCCTTCTGACCCAACCTGAGAATTTCACATATCTAATATTTGCATGTAAAAGTGCATTTGGGTTCATCCATCCTTTAGGGAAGATGTTGGATTTTGGTCTTATTCTCTCACCAGGATCCAGAAAACTGGATGTTTTCAGCCCTTAAACTCCAAACACCAAATACTTTGTAAAACAAAATTAATTCAACCAATAGGAACTCACAGAAGCCTTGATCCCCCAGGTTGGTCATACACAGGGCTGATTATTCAGGCAGGCACCAGGATGCTGTCACTGACCTGAAGGAATGGCCAGCATGGCCCATTTGAGCCTCGTTGGTCAGCCAAAGGTGACCTCCATGGTTAGGGATGAATAGTAAAGTCTCATCACTGCAGGAAGACAGTATTGGAGCCCAAGGACTACAAATACTGAGCCCCTGGGTTGCAGTTCCTGCAGCCTGAAGTCCTAGACTGTGCTCCTCGACAAGCAAAGTCATCTCACTGAGGAGCCTGTGCACCACAACTATGGAGTAATCCCCTACTCTCTGTGACTAGAGAAAACACCCAAGCAGCAACAAAGACCCAGCACAGCCAAAAGTAAATTTCAGAATAAATAAAAAAATTTTAAAAATCACTGGACGGGACTTCCCTGGTGGTCCAGTGGCTGGGACTCTTCACTGCCAATGCAGGGAGCCTGAATTCCATTCATGGTCAGGGAAAAAAATCCCACATGTCACAACTGGGGATACCACACTGGGCAACAAAGATCCTCCATGCCTCAACTAGGACCCAGGGCAGCCAAATAAACAAATTTTAAAAAGGAAAAAAAAAAATCATGGGAACATCAAAAAATGAACGCATTGTGAGCCTCTCTTGACCTAGGAAGGCTTCAGTGGCAACAAGGCACTGTCTTTCAATAACTCCCTGCCTCAGGATTTCCTCTGTTGCAAAAGTGTCACTGAAATTGCAAAACATCCAGCAGTAGAGTGGAAAGCCCCACTTCCCACACACTTCTGTCGTAGGTGCCTTAGTCTTAGCTTAGAGGAGTTTCCTAGCCAGTCAGGACAGCGTCAGAGATCCCAGGAACCAGAAGGACACATCCTGGCATTGCGCAATTTCATCACTTCTGTTGAAGCAGTGGGAGACAGCCTTCCGGAATCTTGTGGAGGTCCTGGTCCCAGAAAAATCAGTTAAAACCCTTCTGACCCAACCTGAGAATTTCACATATCTAATATTTGCATGTAAAAGTGCATTTGGGTTCATCCATCCTTTAGGGAAGATGTTGGATTTTGGTCTTATTCTCTCACCAGGATCCAGAAAACTGGATGTTTTCAGCCCTTAAACTCCAAACACCAAATACTTTGTAAAACAAAATTAATTCAACCAATAGGAACTCACAGAAGCCTTGATCCCCCAGGTTGGTCATACACAGGGCTGTTTATTCAGGCAGGCACCAGGATGCTGTCACTGACCTGAAGGAATGGCCAGCATGGCCCATTTTGAGCCTCGTTGGTCAGCCGAAAAGGTGACCTCCATGGTTAGGGATGAATAGTAAAGTCTCATCACTGCAGGAAGACAGTATTGCAAAGTGGCTAACAGAGTGACTTTGAACTCTGGCTCTGGGCAGGCTTCTAAGCCACTTGATCCTGGCTGTAAATGTGGGTGATGAACACTGCACTTGAAGGGATGCTGCAGGGGTTTTAGAGAACAATGGGTATAAACTAGAGTTGTTTTTTTTGTTTTTGTTTTGTAAAGCACAGAGTAAACATCATTGACGTGTACCTGTATTACCAATGAAACATCTGTCAGCCAAACATCTCATGAGGAAGATGGCAAGTATGAAAGACGCAAGTTTCAACCAGGATATGCAAATGATGCCAACTCAGTGGTAGAAACACCACCATTTCACAACCACTACTCTAGCAACTGATCTAGGAAGGGATCATTGACGACGGCTAACACCATGGGGTAGAAGACTGCAAGAGGGCGAGATCATTCTACACACCCAGGTTATATGCTAACAAAACAGAATGACCTTTTACAATAGAGAGATCTCCAGGATGCGTGCATATATCCTCGATCTAATAATCAGGAAACAAGCACACATATCTACCACGAGGGACATTGTGCTTGCAAGAGATAAAAACCTGAATGTCTTGAAAGGAAGAATTTAAAAAGGTGAGAGGCGGGCTTCCCATGTGGCTCAGTGGATGAGAATCCACCTGCCAGTGCAGGAATTACAGGTTCGATCCCTGGCCCAGGAAGATCTCACATACCATGGAGCAAATAACCCTGTGTGCTGCAACTGCTAAAGCCTGAACACCTAGCACCCATGCTCTGGCACAAGAGAAGCCACCAAAGTGCACCCATGCACCACAACTAGAGAGTAGTCTCCACTCTCCACAACTAGAGAGCTCCGTGCACAGCAATGAAGACATAGCACAGCCAAAAATAAAGACTTTTAAAAGGTGAGGAGAGGGGCTTCCCTGGTGGTCCAGTGGGTAAAGAGTCTGCCTTGCAGTGCAAGGGGGCACCGATTCGATCCCTGGCCCGGGAAGATCCCACATGTCATGAAGCGGCTGGACATGTGTGTCCAATTAGGAGCCAGCACTTTGGAGCACATCAAAGAGAGAGGTCACTGCAATGGGAGGCCCATACAGACCAAAGAATAAAGATAGATGAAAAATAAACAAATAGGGCTTCCCTGGTGGTCCAGTGGATAAGGATACCACCTTGCAGTGCAAGGGGCGCCGGTTCAATCCCTGGCCTGGGAAGATTCCACGTGCCATGGAACGGCTGGACCGATGTGTCCAATTACCAAGCCGGAGCCCTGGAGCGCGTGCGCCCAGAGTTGGTGCTCTGCGACAACAGAGGCCACCGCGATGGGAGGCCCACATGGGCCAAAAAAGAACAAAGATGGCTGAAAATAGATAAATGAAAGACCAATAGAAGTGGCCCGCCTGCCCCCCTCCCTCCCCAACCCGCCCCTCAAAAAAAATAAATAAATAAATAAATAAAAAGAGGCCAAAATGAAAAAAAAAAAGTGAGGAGAGGAATTTCTCTGGTGGTTCAGTTGTTAAGACTCTGTGCTCCTCCTGTACCCCAATGTTCATTGCAGCTCTCTATACAATAGCTAGAACATGGAAGCAACCTAGATGTTCATTGAGGAATGAATGGATACAAAAGCTTTGGTATGTATATGCAATGGAATACGACACAGCTGTAAAAAGAAATGCAGAAGAATCAGTCCTAATGAGATGGCTGGATCTAGAACCTATCATAAAAAGTGAAGTCAGTCAAAAAAAGAAGGACAAATATAATATACTAACACATATATATGGAATCTAGTAGGATGGTGATGATGGGACACGCAGTGAAGCGACAGAAAGACAGACGTGCACAGTGGACATATGGACATTGTGGGGAAGGAACAGAGGACGGGAGGTGTAAAGGAAGTAGCATGAAGGCCTGTAGTATCATAAGTGAAGAAAATAGCTATAGTCATTGCTCTGTGAGAAAAGGAGATCCTTCAGGGGTGCTGTGTGATGGTCGGGAGGGATGGGAAGGGGGGGATATACATATGACTAATCTGGGAACATGCATATCTGCAGTGCAAGGGGGCACCGATTCGATCCCTGGCCCGGGAAGATCCCACATGTCATGAAGCGGCTGGACATGTGTGTCCAATTAGGAGCCAGCACTTTGGAGCACATCAAAGAGAGAGGTCACTGCAATGGGAGGCCCATACAGACCAAAGAATAAAGATAGATGAAAAATAAACAAATAGGGCTTCCCTGGTGGTCCAGTGGATAAGGATACCACCTTGCAGTGCAAGGGGCGCCGGTTCAATCCCTGGCCTGGGAAGATTCCACGTGCCATGGAACGGCTGGACCGATGTGTCCAATTACCAAGCCGGAGCCCTGGAGCGCGTGCGCCCAGAGTTGGTGCTCTGCGACAACAGAGGCCACCGCGATGGGAGGCCCACATGGGCCAAAAAAGAACAAAGATGGCTGAAAATAGATAAATGAAAGACCAATAGAAGTGGCCCGCCTGCCCCCCTCCCTCCCCAACCCGCCCCTCAAAAAAAATAAATAAATAAATAAATAAAAAGAGGCCAAAATGAAAAAAAAAAAGTGAGGAGAGGAATTTCTCTGGTGGTTCAGTTGTTAAGACTCTGTGCTCCTCCTGTACCCCAATGTTCATTGCAGCTCTCTATACAATAGCTAGAACATGGAAGCAACCTAGATGTTCATTGAGGAATGAATGGATACAAAAGCTTTGGTATGTATATGCAATGGAATACGACACAGCTGTAAAAAGAAATGCAGAAGAATCAGTCCTAATGAGATGGCTGGATCTAGAACCTATCATAAAAAGTGAAGTCAGTCAAAAAAAGAAGGACAAATATAATATACTAACACATATATATGGAATCTAGTAGGATGGTGATGATGGGACACGCAGTGAAGCGACAGAAAGACAGACGTGCACAGTGGACATATGGACATTGTGGGGAAGGAACAGAGGACGGGAGGTGTAAAGGAAGTAGCATGAAGGCCTGTAGTATCATAAGTGAAGAAAATAGCTATAGTCATTGCTCTGTGAGAAAAGGAGATCCTTCAGGGGTGCTGTGTGATGGTCGGGAGGGATGGGAAGGGGGGGATATACATATGACTAATCTGGGAACATGCATATCTGTAAACAACAAAATTCTGTAAAAGTAAAATAAAAGTTTAAAAAAAGAGGACAAGTACAATATACTAACACATATATATGGAATCTAGTAGGATGGTAATGATAACACACACAGTGAAGTGATGGAAAAACAGACATGGACAGTAGACATATGGACATTGTGTGGAATGAACAGTGGGTGGGAGGCGTAAAGGAAGTAGCATGAAAACCTCTACTGTCATATGTGAAGAAAATAGCTATTGCCATTGTGCTGTGAGAAAAGGGGATCCTGCAGGGGCGCTGTGCGATGGCCTGGAGGGGTGGGATGGGGGGATATACATATGACTAATCGGGGATCATACAAATCTGTAAACAAAACTCTGTAAAAGTAAAAAGTAAAATAAACATTAAAAGAAAAAAAAAAAAAAAGACTGTGCTCCCAATGCAGGAGGCATAGTTTGATCCCTGGTTAGGGAACTAGGATCCCACATGCTGCACAGCATGCCAGTAATAATAATAATTTAAAAAATAAGAGGTGAGGAGTATATGAAAGTGTTCTAGATAAAAGTACACCACGGAGATAGATATGGATGCATGACCTCTATCAGATTCTAGATTGTAAAAACAAAACAAAAGGAAACACAAAGATAAGCAACCAAAGACATTATCAGGACAATTGGGGAATCTGATAATAGATTGTTTATAGCATTGTAGACATATTAAATTCCCTGAGTGTGATAATAGTATTGTGGTTATTTAAAATAATATCCTTAGAAAAATATTTTAAAAAGAAATACCCTGAGCTTCCCTGGTAGTCCAGTGGGTAAGGACACCGCCTTGCAGTACAAGGGGCGTAGGTTGGTTCCCTGGCCTGGGAAGATCCCACGTACTGCGGAGTGGCTGGACCAATGTGTCCAATTATCAAGCCGGAGCTCTGGAGCGCATGTGCCCAGAGCTGGTGCTCTGCAACAACAGAGGCCACTGCGATGGGAGGCCCACACGGGCCAAAGAACAAAGATTGATGAAAATAGATAAATGAAAGACCAATAGAAGTGGCCCGCCTACCCCCCTCCCTCCCCAACCCGCTCCCCCCTCAGAAAAAAAGAAATACCCTTGGAAATCCCTTGGCAGTACAGTAGTTGGGACTCAAGTGTTTTCACTGCTGTAGTCCAGATTCAATTTCTGGTCAGGGAATTAAGATTCCATTCCTCAAGTCCTGAGGCATGGCCAAAAATAAATAAATAAAATTTTAAAAAATGATCCTTGCGTCCTTGTTCTTGGTATTTAGGACAGCTAGAGTATTTGGAATGATACCTCATGTTTTCAACTTATTACCAAATGCTTCAAAAAAGAACTGTGTACATATCCATGAGAGATAGAGAATCACCCAAAATAATGTGATGTAAATGGCTGATGAACAGGGGTAAAGGGCATATACGTGCTCATTGTACTATGCTATGTTTTGTGGATTTGAAATTTTTCAAAAACAAAAAGTTGAGGATAAAAATCACTGTTAGCAGAAAGGCAGAGCAGTTAACACAGGAAGAAGTCACTCCCCCTATACCACTTCCATTAGCTTCAGAGTCATGGCTGGGGCCCCACACTGGGCTGCAAGCCCTAAGGACACCTCTCTTCACCCTTGTTTCTCCAGCGTCCTGGTCCAGAACCACGCATGCCCTCCCTCTGAGGTCTGCTCCCAGGAAGCCATGGCAGAGTTATCGCTGGAACAAAGAATCGGGGCGGTGGTCCCGGGAGTGGCATTTCTAGGCCTTTTTGTTGCTGAAGAACCAGACAACTGGATCAACGTCAGCAGGGGCAACCCCAGGGCTTGTCTCCTGATGGTTGCTCTCCAGGCCTCACCTGCCTCCTTGGGAAGGGAAAGGTGGAGCCGCAGGGCTGCATTAGCTGATCCCCACACCCTGCCATTGGCTCCAGACAGGTCAATAAAACCCCAAGAGTATGGAGGATAAGTTGGCCAGAGCGGCAGACCCTCATCATGGTTCTCTCCAGTGTGGGACCAGGGCTCTGTTTTCCCACTCCCACCCCTGAATTCTGGCAGGAAGGAGGGCAGCATCGGAATACCTGCCCAAAGATCAAGAATCTGAAACCCAAGTCAGACCCTCCTCAACGACTAGCCCACCCTTTGCAGTCCAGCCCGAGCCAGTGCAGGAAGACTTGAAAAAAAACCAATAGAAGTGGCCCGCCTACCCCCTCCCTCCCCAACCCGCTCCCCCCTCAGAAAAAAAGAAATACCCTTGGAAATCCCTTGGCAGTACAGTAGTTGGGACTCAAGTGTTTTCACTGCTGTAGTCCAGATTCAATTTCTGGTCAGGGAATTAAGATTCCATTCCTCAAGTCCTGAGGCATGGCCAAAAATAAATAAATAAAATTTTAAAAAATGATCCTTGCGTCCTTGTTCTTGGTATTTAGGACAGCTAGAGTATTTGGAATGATACCTCATGTTTTCAACTTATTACCAAATGCTTCAAAAAAGAACTATGTACATATCCATGAGAGATAGAGAATCACCCAAAATAATGTGATGTAAATGGCTGATGAACAGGGGTAAAGGGCATATACGTGCTCATTGTACTATGCTATGTTTTGTGGATTTGAAATTTTTCAAAAACAAAAAGTTGAGGATAAAAATCACTGTTAGCAGAAAGGCAGAGCAGTTAACACAGGAAGAAGTCACTCCCCCTATACCACTTCCATTAGCTTCAGAGTCATGGCTGGGGCCCCACACTGGGCTGCAAGCCCTAAGGACACCTCTCTTCACCCTTGTTTCTCCAGCGTCCTGGTCCAGAACCACGCATGCCCTCCCTCTGAGGTCTGCTCCCAGGAAGCCATGGCAGAGTTATCGCTGGAACAAAGAATCGGGGCGGTGGTCCCGGGAGTGGCATTTCTAGGCCTTTTTGTTGCTGAAGAACCAGACAACTGGATCAACGTCAGCAGGGGCAACCCCAGGGCTTGTCTCCTGATGGTTGCTCTCCAGGCCTCACCTGCCTCCTTGGGAAGGGAAAGGTGGAGCCGCAGGGCTGCATTAGCTGATCCCCACACCCTGCCATTGGCTCCAGACAGGTCAATAAAACCCCAAGAGTATGGAGGATAAGTTGGCCAGAGCGGCAGACCCTCATCATGGTTCTCTCCAGTGTGGGACCAGGGCTCTGTTTTCCCACTCCCACCCCTGAATTCTGGCAGGAAGGAGGGCAGCATCGGAATACCTGCCCAAAGATCAAGAATCTGAAACCCAAGTCAGACCCTCCCTCAACGACTAGCCCACCCTTTGCAGTCCAGCCCGAGCCAGTGCAGGAAGACCATGTGTCTGCAACGCATTCAGCCCTCCCACCTGGAGAAGCCTCTGATTCTATGAGGAAGAGAACACAAGCCAGGGATGACACGCTCACAGCCTTAGTCTCAGTTCCTACCAACACACAGAGCATTTCCTGTACCTTTTCCGTTATTTCACAAGCTGCCTCTTTTCACTCTCCTTCTGGGCTCCAGGACAGACAGTGGTTTCTTTCTTCAGAAGCTGGACAGCTGCCTCCAGCCTCTTCTGGTCACCGTCATGGCCAAGACCTGGAGTGATCACCTACTCTACTCCTTGGAAGAGCTTTTGCCCTATGACTTTGAGAAGTTCAAGTTCAAGCTGCAGAACACCAGCCTGGAGAAGGAGCACACCCGGATCCCTCGGGGGCAACTGCAGACAGCTGAGCCAGTGAAGCTGGCCTCTCTGCTGGTCAGTCACTACGGGGAGGAGTATGCTGTGCAGCTGACCCTGCAGGTCCTGAGGGCCATCAACCAGCACCTCCTGGCAGAGGAGCTCCACAGGGTGACAGGTCCAGGTAAGCAGCCCCACACACCATCCTCTCTCAGGGCAACTGCCAGCAGTTCGGAGAGTAGGGCGGGAGGTATGAGAGCGAACGCGTGTTCAGACCAGTGCGTCCTGACATGAGGGTTAGGAGTCTCAGGTCAGCGACAACTCCTGTGACTTCAGCTAATCAAGTCCTTTCCTCCTCTCTGATCTTTGGAGCTGGAGTAAAGTTAAAGGTCCCAATGGCTTTAAACAAACAAACCCGGGAGGCTGAGGTTCTATGGGGCTGGATCAGGAGAGGCAGGAGCTGGATGCTTTCTGGTAGAAAGTTCTCCACTTTGTCACTAACACCTCCATATGAATATCTTTGGGTGAGCAAGAAATTAACCACTCTTATCAACTGGGTTGATGAGGAATACCCTTATCTATTCTAACACATGCCACAAAAGTATTTAAAAATTCTTACAAGGACTTTCTCCTTCCTTTTTTTCCCCTCCCTTCCTTTCCTTTCTCTCCCTTTCTTTCAACTTTTCTTTCCTTCCTTCCTTCTTCTTCTTATCCCTTTGTCGTCAATTTCTGATTTTATTACACTGTGATCAAAGAATGTGGCCTACTTAATTTCTCTGAAAGTCTTTTTTAGAGATTTGGTGTGTGGGTGCTAATCTGTTACCAGTTTAAAAAACTATTCTTTGAATGCTTCCTCTATCTCTAGACTTTAAGAATACATTAGGAATGCTTTTCATGTCATTCTATAAGGTAGAAGAGTTTACATAACAAAAATTTTCTGCTCTTTGATAAGAGTGGTATATCTAAACTAATCTGAATCTGGAGTTAATTTGATGAGAATTTTAAAATTAATTTTCTTGTATTTTAAAACTTGGTTATGAGCCTCTTCAGAGTTTCTCACCAGTTCTTCAGGCAGTTTTCATAAAATATGTTTTTCTAGAAAGCCAACAGTGAAGTGCTTTAAGCAACCTTAATTTTACTGAGGGCTTTTCAAACCAAAATCAAAAATTAAGGTGCTAATTATAGGTTATTTTCATTTCTTTATTAAAGTAGTGTTTTTTTTTAAAAAAAACATTTATTTATCTTTTGGGGGTGAGGTGGGGAGGGAGGGGGACGGGCGGGCCACTTCCATTGGTCTTTCATTTATCTATTTTCATCTGTCTTTGTTCTTTTGGCTCCTGTGGGCCTCTCATCGCGGTGGCCTCTGTCATCGCAGAGCGCTGGCTCTGGGCGCATACGCCCCAGAGCTCCGGCTCGGTAATTGGACACATCAGTCCAGCCGCTCTGCAGCACGTGGGATCTTCCCAGGCCAGGGATCAAACCGGCGCCCCTTGCACTGCAAGGCGGTATCCTCACCCACTGGACCACCAGGGAAGCCCCGTAGTTTCTTTTGCTGTACAGATGGCTTCTGAAGTTTTACCTGTCCTTCATGACCCCTGATTCCAAACTTCTGTGCCAATCTTTATTGATAATTGAGTTTTGCAGATCTGCAAATCACACACAAATGTATACCAATAAACTAAGGTTATCACTTATAGAATTCTATGTAAGACCTTATGTTGGGAACAATTCTCCTGCCTGAACAGTTTGAAAAGTACAATTTCAGAAATAAGACAGCAGATAATAAGTATTTCTTATTTAATGCTAATTGACTGCTGTGGTATAGAATGTCCTGAACTTCCCTGATTTCAGAAGGGATTCTCTCTTCTCTCCCTTTCTCCAGATCTTGACCCTGAGCTCCAGACATTTTCATGCCTTTTCATCTCACTGTCTTTTCAGAGTGTCAGATACAAGAAAACGACAGAGACAGCTCAGCAACGACAAGTTCCTCTGGGGAGATGAAGCCCAAGAGCCTGAAGACCCCGGATGGCCTGGAAGGTGATAAGCAGCAACAAAGTGTTGATGGGGCTGGATGCCCCCTCTCCAGTCAGCTTGAGGGCTCCAGCAGAGGGCCCCAGAAGAAGCCTCTGGTCAAACGGAGAGATCAGAAAGGCTCTGAGGGCCTGGAGGTGCAAGGCAAGCTGGCAGCCAGGAATATGACTCTGCCTTCCAAGAGAAGCCCCTTCCTCAGAAAGCTGCTGCGGGAGAAGGAGAGTGATCCGAGTGTCAAGCTACGGAGGAATGCCAGCTCTGCGGGAAGGCTCCAGGGACTCACCAGCGGGTCGTTTGTTGGGTCCCTGGGAAGAAAAGAGGCTAAGCTATCTGAAGTCTATTTACCTTCAGGAAAGAAGCGACCCAAAAGTCTTGAACTTAACATTTCTCTAGAAGAGACAGGACCCCTCAATCCAGAAGTTCTTCTGCTTCAAGAGAAAATGAGCAGTGAGAATCCAGGCTCAGCAGCCACCACCAGTAAAGTGACCACTCTGAACACAGGGGTGACCGTGGGTCCAGAAAAAGGCTCCAGGAATCCAGAATATGCCACGATCCTGGAAGGGGGAGCACTCAGGAATACACCTTCCAGTGTATCGCTGGCTGGAAAGAAAACTGGGGAGCATCTAGAACCCACAGCACCTGCAGAGAAGAGTGGAACTGAGGCTCCAAAGACCCTCAGTATGCCCCACAAACCTTCAGGTCCAGAAGTCTCTCCATCTTCAGGTAAGAAAGGACCCCAGAATCCAGAAGACCTGCCATCCTTAGGAACTGTGACTTGCACAGGCTTTCCCATGTATGTGTTAGTTGTTCAGTCATGTCCAAGTCTTTGCGACCCCATGGACTGTAGCCCACCAGACTCTGTCCATGGGAATTCTCCAGGCAAGATTACTGGAGTGAGTTGCCATTTCCTCTTCCAAGGGATTTTTCTTACCCAGAGATAGAACCTATGTCTCTGTGTTTCCTGCATTGGCAGGTGGGTTCTTTACCACTGCACAACACCTGGGAAGATGCCCAAGCCTGCTTTTATCCCTCCTGTATATATTTCACTGGATCCCTGGGTCTCCTCTGAGGTCCTCAATCCTTTGAGAATCTGATGTAAACTCTGAATCCTGAAAAAAATGCACATCTGCACAACTTCACAAAATGCTGGAATGTTGCATAGATTTCACCTAGTTAGTTCTCAGACATTCTGAAATCCTTTCTTTAGAATTCCCAATGGCTTCTGAACCCCAAGTTGAGCATCTGGGAAAGGGTGGGTAAATATCACCTTCTCACAATACTCCAGGGCAGTTTGTCAAAGGGCTGAGAGTCGGCCAGTTTGCTCCTCTGGGCAGGGAGGGAACTGGTGGCTGAAATCTTAGGTCTCTTTTACTAAAGAGACAGATATTAGGCTTTATGGTGCATTGTGAATGACAGAAACACCAAAGTAAGAGAACTGAAACAAGGTAGACATTTGTTCCTCTTTCACATAAGTGACACACACGGAGTCGAGGGCAAACATGGTACCTCACAGCCAGGAAGCCCAGCTCCTGTTGCATTTCTGCTCCAGAGCCTGCTCTGAAGCTCATGGTCTCAGATGGTAGCATCCTCATTCCAGGCGACAGGATGGAGAATGGCATCACTTAGAGAAGGTTTTCTGAAGTCTCTAGATGCTGTCCGGGATGCCTCCATTTACTTCCTCTTGGCCAGAATGTACAAGCACAACTCAGCAGTATCAAGGGTTTTGCTGCAGACCCACTGGACTATTGCAATAATGTGCATATTCCAGTAAAGGCAGTCACATGAATTTTTTCATTTCCTGGTGCATATGCACACTATACCATAGTTTATATCAAGTGCACCATAGAATTATGTCTAAAAAAACAATGTACAAAAAAAAATGTACATACTGCAGTTTTTTTTGTTGGTTTTTTTTTTTTTTTTTTTTTTTTTGCCACACTGCATGGTTTGTGGTTTGTGGTATTTCAGTTCCCACACCAGGAACTGAATCCAGACTGTGGCAGTAAAAGGGATGAATCCTAACCACTAGACCACCAGGAAACACCCATACTTTAACTTAACAATATTTTGCTGCCAAAAAAAGTGTTCACCATCATTTGACAACACAGGGTTGCCATAAACCTGTATTTTGCAAGAAATGAAGCATCTGTGAAAGTCAATAGAGTGCCGTGCATAGACGTGAGGTGAGTCTGGAGTCACATGATCACACATAACTGCAAGGAAGGCAAGGAAAAGTAGCCTTGGAGCAGCGAAGATGGGAAGCAGCCATATGGATAGCAATGCATCCCATTATAAAGAAAGGGGGGGCCTCCCTGGTGGTCCAGTGGGTAAGGACACCACCTTGCAGTGCAAGGGGCGCAGGTTCGATCCCTGACCTGGGAAGATCCCACGTGCTGCAGAGTGGCTAGACCAATGTGTCCAATTACCGAGCCAGAGCTCTGGAGCGCATGTGCCCAGAGCTGGTGCTCTGTGACGACAGAGGCCACTGTGATGGGAGGCCCACACGGGCGAAAAAACAGAAATGGATGAAAATAGATAAATGAAAGACCAACAGAAGTGGCCCGCCCCCCCAAAAAACAAAAACAAAAACAAAACAAAAATAATAAAGAAAGGGGGAAGGCTTCCCTGGTGGTGGTCCAGTGGATAAAGAGTCCATCTTGCACAAGGGGCACTGGTTCGATCCTTGGTCTGAGAAGATCCCATGTGCCGCAGTTGGACTGGTGTGTCTAATTATAAGCCAGCGCTCTGGAGTGCATGTGCCCAGAGCCAGTGCTCTACAGCGAGAGAGGCCACTGCAACAGGGGGCCCACACAGGCCAAAGAATAAAGATGGATGAAAATAAATAAATTTAAAAAACCAATAAAAGAGGCCCAAATTAAAAAAAAAAGAAAAATAAAAAAGGAAGGGGGAAAACAGTCACCAAGGAGTTCACAGTACTTACAGACGTGGTATGAGCTCCTGGGACCCTGAGAGAGGCGGAAGTGGTGGACGGGACTGATTCATTTCCTTCATGCTTAAAACAATATTTTGGAAACACTGCATGGTTTGTGGTTTGTGGTATTTCAGTTCCAAACCAGGAACTGAATCCAGACTGTGGCAGTAAAAGGGATGAATCCTAACCACTAGACCACCAGGAAACACCCATACTTTAACTTAACAATATTTTGCTGCCAAAAAAAGTGTTCACCATCATTTGACAACACAGGGTTGCCATAAACCTGTATTTTGCAAGAAATGAAGCATCTGTGAAAGTCAATAGAGTGCCGTGCATAGACGTGAGGTGAGTCTGGAGTCACATGATCACACATAACTGCAAGGAAGGCAAGGAAAAGTAGCCTTGGAGCAGCGAAGATGGGAAGCAGCCATATGGATAGCAATGCATCCCATTATAAAGAAAGGGGGGGCCTCCCTGGTGGTCCAGTGGGTAAGGACACCACCTTGCAGTGCAAGGGGCGCAGGTTCGATCCCTGACCTGGGAAGATCCCACGTGCTGCAGAGTGGCTAGACCAATGTGTCCAATTACCGAGCCAGAGCTCTGGAGCGCATGTGCCCAGAGCTGGTGCTCTGTGACGACAGAGGCCACTGTGATGGGAGGCCCACACGGGCGAAAAAACAGAAATGGATGAAAATAGATAAATGAAAGACCAACAGAAGTGGCCCGCCCCCCCAAAAAACAAAAACAAAAACAAAACAAAAATAATAAAGAAAGGGGGAAGGCTTCCCTGGTGGTGGTCCAGTGGATAAAGAGTCCATCTTGCACAAGGGGCACTGGTTCGATCCTTGGTCTGAGAAGATCCCATGTGCCGCAGTTGGACTGGTGTGTCTAATTATAAGCCAGCGCTCTGGAGTGCATGTGCCCAGAGCCAGTGCTCTACAGCGAGAGAGGCCACTGCAACAGGGGGCCCACACAGGCCAAAGAATAAAGATGGATGAAAATAAATAAATTTAAAAAACCAATAAAAGAGGCCCAAATTAAAAAAAAAAGAAAAATAAAAAAGGAAGGGGGAAAACAGTCACCAAGGAGTTCACAGTACTTACAGACGTGGTATGAGCTCCTGGGACCCTGAGAGAGGCGGAAGTGGTGGACGGGACTCATGGATTGACGTACGTTTCTACTTCCTCTTGTATTGCCTGTGATTTCTGCTTTATGAAGCTGTGCTAGTCTCAGAGCGGAGCTGTCAAAGCTGTACGTCATCACGGCAGGTTACCCTCCAGCCTTGTCCAGTCCCTTTTTTGCTTTCACATCATGCTTCCCCTGTGTGGTTGTGAGCAGTGGCTCATTCATTCCTTCACTGGACACACACTTCCTAAATGTCTACCCCATGCCAGGGATTCTGCTAGGGGCTGGGGGTCCAGCCATTGTGAGTCACTGTCCCCTGGGAGCTCTACCCAAGTTACACGCCCTCTTGGTGGTAGTCCACCTGTAGAATGTCTTCCTGTCTTTATATTGCCTGTTAACAGTGTACGTGCAGGAGGAAGGCACATAATTTACAGCAAAATGCCTTTCTTTAGGACAAATGCCCAAGAACTGCAAGTCTCAGGACTGGCACGAGATCCAGGCCTTAGCCCTCAGCTCCAGTGTTCTCACTGGAGGAAAGTCAGAGAAGGGTGGGCTAGGAAGAGGCCTCTGGCACGGACTCTTGCTACGCTGTGATTTGAGGCATTCTTTGGTAACATCTTGGGTTTGTCACTCAGGAGGTTTTTCTGCTTCTGTTTCCCCAGGGAGGCTGCAGGACAAGGCTGTGTGTCCCGTCTGCCATGTCCAGGAAGGAGATCTGGTTGGTGGCAGCTGTGTGCATGTCTCCTGCAGCTGCTCTGCTGCTTCCAGGGATCCTGAGGCCCCACTCGGCCGCTCATCCAGCTGCCCCCGGTGCCAGGACTTGTTCCCTGGGAAGAACCATGGCAGCCATGAGTGGCAGGAGGGCCTGCAGATGGCCAGCCTGAACCCCATTTTCCTGCCAAAGTGTGAGCGTCACATGAAGCAGGTGCAGCTCCTCTTCTGCGAGGACCATGGCGAACCCATCTGCCTCATCTGCCGCCTAAGTCAGGAGCACCAGGGCCACCGGGTGCGCCCCATTGAGGAGGCTGCCCTGGAATACAAGGTAAGGTTTCTCTGCTGGGCACCTGAACCCACCAGGTCTTGGTCATTTCCCCTGAAACCCTAGGGGTTGGTGCATTAGCTGGCATCCTGGGCTGTAAATGACGAATACAATACAAACCAAGCCAGCAAAGAGGGAGGGTTCATGTAGCTCAGAGGTCTATGGGATTCTAGCTTCAGGTATGGCTGAATCCAGGTGCTCACTGCCTCTTGGCTCTGCTTCCTTTGGTGTGATGGAGTCATTCTTCCTTTTTCCTGGTTACCTCTTCCCGTGCTCTTGGTTGCAGCATGCTCAGTTTTATTCCCTGAAGGAAATTTGCTTGGGGAATAGAGTTGGCACCAACTAAAGATGGCAGGGGCCAAGTTTAAGCCTCAGCAGGCACTCTTATTTTTCAGGAACAAATTCAGAAGCAGCTGGAGCACCTGAAGGAGTTGAGAAAATCTGGAGAGGAGCAGAGATCTCAGGGGGAAAAGAAGACAGTGAACTCCCTGGTAAGGCTGAGGGGGTCTGTGGTCTGTGGCTCGTCACTGCCTGGGCTTATCCCTGTAGGAGGGAGGGAACCCAGAGTGAGCAAGGGTCCCTGGGGTCCTGTACTAGTTCACAGCGAAGCAAAGCTGATCCCATATTTAGAGTCACCTGCTCTTGGGAGCAGGGAATAACAGGTGCCCAAGAATGAGCTGGTCCTGGGGATGGAGACCACCTCCAAGAAGAAGGGGCATCTCCCAGGACCTGTCACACTTTCTTAGATTCACCAGAGAATGGTTTAGAGAAACAGATGCTGTAGGTGAGGAATGGGACTGAGGAAAGGGGAGGAGAGACTTTACTACTTCAAATATTGCTCTGCATTGTTTTTATAATTGTTAGTTATCTACTTTGTTTATAAAAACCATATTAATTTTTAAAATTCAAATGGTTAAAGTGGACATTTTCTTTAAAACTGTGGTCTTGAAACACCGCAGATTCCAGTAAACACCACTTAGGAACCTTCCTGTTAAGCTGTTGTCCAGATTCTCAGATGTATTAAGTTGTTTCTGTTTTCCCTGCACGCAAAGGAGCCTAACTAACACACAGAGCCTTGATTTGTCTGATGCACTTCTTGTGGTTGGATCCTGTCTCCCTCTCTGAGTTCCAAACTTGTTAGGACCCACCACACCACAGTGGGAAACAGGCAAAGATCACAAAGGGCAGGATGGAAGGCACGGGGGTAGCAGGGTCCAGGTGTCTGACTTTTGGGAAACCCCTGAATGGTAGTCAAATGAAAAATCTTTTCTCTAATCCCAGGTGGTCTGGAACTTGTGGATGGAGCAGAGGTCATGGGTTGGGGATGGGTTAGGGTGAGGCAGGAGCCTGTGTTGCTCAGGAAATCTCGGGGAGATGAGTGTGTCCGGCCTTCCCTTAAGATACAGTGACAAGGGGCTTCCCCTTGTGGTCCAGTGGGTAAGGACACCGCCTTGCAGTGCAAGGGGCGCCGGTTCGATCCCTGGCCTGGGAAGATCCCACGTGCCGCGGAGAGGCTGGACTGATGTGTCCAATTACCGAGCCAGAGCTCTGGAGCGCATGCACCCAGAGCCAGCGCTCTGCAACGGCAGACGTCACCGCGATGGGAGGCCCACAGGAGCCAAAGAACAAAGACGGATGAAAGTCATTAAATGAAAGACCAATAGAAGTGGCCCGCCCGCTCCCCTCCCTCCCCAACCCGACCCCCGCCCAAAATAAATAAATAAATAAATAAATCTTTAAAAAAAAAAAAAAGATACAGTGACAAGGACCCTTGTGTAAAGGAGATGCTATTTCTAGGCCTTCTCCTCCTCCTTTTTCAAATAATCAAAAAAAAAAAAAAAAACCCAACTTGTTTTAATCCATAGAAAAGAGATAGGGAGAGCTCTTTTTTATAGCAGAAGGCCAGCTAAAACAAGTACAGAAGAAAAATTGAATGAGAAAATTTCCACTATACAATTGACACTGACAGGGATCAGCAACAGAAGCTAAAATTTTTAGGAAAATGACAGCAGAGAACAGGATAATTACATACTCTCAAAGTACCACATTCC
This sequence comes from Tragulus kanchil, assembly GCA_022376925.1. Lineage (NCBI taxonomy): Eukaryota > Metazoa > Chordata > Mammalia > Artiodactyla > Tragulidae > Tragulus > Tragulus kanchil. Next base: position 127,858,030 of record JAIOJX010000002.1, read on the forward strand.
ACATTACTTACTAATTATAAAGGAAGTAATAAGTATTTACAGTATATACAAATACGATACATACAGTATATATAAATATACAGTATATATATTTACAGTATATACACGATGGACCCCTCCTTAACCAATCACCAGTCCTGGTGTCGCTATACTGGTGATGGCAAACTGGACCATCTTTGCCTCCCAGTGGGATGGGCTAGAAAGAGCCTGGCATTAGGTCTATGGCATTCACACCCCCAATGTTTCTCATGAAACATTCTCATTTAATCATGAGCAAAATTATGAGAGAATTTTAGAATATAGGCCATTGGATAAGACAACTGATCTGTCTTCATAAAAAAATAAAGTCCACATTACTGCCATCATCAACAACAAAAGGTATCCCAAACTCCATCACATTGGAAACATCACATTAGGAACATCACGTTGGAAACTTCAAACTGGCCAACGTGGGAATATCTATGCCACAGAAACAGCAAATGCCACAACCCAACCTCGGCTGGGTGTTTTGTTGACGGTCTAGACTCAGACAGTGAGTGATGGGCAAAGTGTGACTTGTGCAGACCAGAGGCACACGTGCTTGTCTGCAGGGCTGCACTGTAGACCTCAGAGAATACCCTTCCACCCCAGAAACCCAGGACCTGATTCAGCAGAGGCTGACAACTTCACAGAGGAAGGAGCCAAGTTCCACACACATCGAGCTCATAGTCTTCCTCCTTAATTACAGGAAAACACCAAGCAGCATCAGAACCACTATCCTGTGTTGACTAGGGGAACCACAGAAGCCAGGCCAGTATCCACAAAGCATCCTGGGAGCCCTAGGCTCTCTGGAATTTATACCAGAGTTCTATCCACTAACATTTTTTGTTAATTGTGTCTAGCAATTTAGCTAATAAATCAATGTGCCCATATTAAAACAACAAGAAAAGGCAAAGACATTTTTTTTAAGAAGTTGAATATTTTATTATTAAACTGTTTCTTATTTTCCTGCAAGGCTAATGCTTCAGCATATAAAAACAGCACCAGCAAACACAGTATATTACAAGATTAAGATAGTGATATTCTTCATAGGACACTATACAGATAACAAACTTTTCTCCATGCCAGTTATTTATAGTGGAAAGATCATTTTGACCCAAATCCAGGGATGGCTGTAAGCAAGTTACAATATTATATAAAGCTTAAGATAACCATGTTACCCTTGAATTACATAATTTTTATAACTAGTTTCACCAAAGGTAATTTCAGGAATTCTGAATATTATAACTGGACCTTAGCCTAAAAATCATAGGGTGCTTTGGAAAAGCATGCACAGTTTTTACCTGAAGTTATTAGGAAGTTAGGGGTATTTTCTTCAGGAAACATTGTTACAGATAGTTTCTTTTGCTTAAAGTTGGTTTTAAATATCTATCCATCACTAATTTAAGACAACTATGCTAGATTAAGTTGTTTCAAAGTTTATTTAGGGATTTCATTTTCATTCCTCAATAGACTTTATGTTTTTCTCATATGCTTCTTCACTCATTAGTTCATCTAGTTCTGAAGGGTTACTTAAGGTTATCTTGATCAGCCAACCATGTTCACATTAGGAACATCACGTTGGAAACTTCAAACTGGCCAACGTGGAATATCTATGCCACAGAAACAGCAAATGCCACAACCCAACCTCGGCTGGGTGTTTTGTTGACGGTCTAGACTCAGACAGTGAGTGATGGGCAAAGTGTGACTTGTGCAGACCAGAGGCACACGTGCTTGTCTGCAGGGCTGCACTGTAGACCTCAGAGAATACCCTTCCACCCCAGAAACCCAGGACCTGATTCAGCAGAGGCTGACAACTTCACAGAGGAAGGAGCCAAGTTCCACACACATCGAGCTCATAGTCTTCCTCCTTAATTACAGGAAAACACCAAGCAGCATCAGAACCACTATCCTGTGTTGACTAGGGGAACCACAGAAGCCAGGCCAGTATCCACAAAGCATCCTGGGAGCCCTAGGCTCTCTGGAATTTATACCAGAGTTCTATCCACTAACATTTTTTGTTAATTGTGTCTAGCAATTTAGCTAATAAATCAATGTGCCCATATTAAAAACAACAAGAAAAGGCAAAGACATTTTTTTTAAGAAGTTGAATATTTTATTATTAAACTGTTTCTTATTTTCCTGCAAGGCTAATGCTTCAGCATATAAAAACAGCACCAGCAAACACAGTATATTACAAGATTAAGATAGTGATATTCTTCATAGGACACTATACAGATAACAAACTTTTCTCCATGCCAGTTATTTATAGTGGAAAGATCATTTTGACCCAAATCCAGGGATGGCTGTAAGCAAGTTACAATATTATATAAAGCTTAAGATAACCATGTTACCCTTGAATTACATAATTTTTATAACTAGTTTCACCAAAGGTAATTTCAGGAATTCTGAATATTATAACTGGACCTTAGCCTAAAAATCATAGGGTGCTTTGGAAAAGCATGCACAGTTTTTACCTGAAGTTATTAGGAAGTTAGGGGTATTTTCTTCAGGAAACATTGTTACAGATAGTTTCTTTTGCTTAAAGTTGGTTTTAAATATCTATCCATCACTAATTTAAGACAACTATGCTAGATTAAGTTGTTTCAAAGTAGTTTATTTAGGGATTTCATTTTCATTCCTCAATAGACTTTATGTTTTTCTCATATGCTTCTTCACTCATTAGTTCATCTAGTTCTGAAGGGTTACTTAAGGTTATCTTGATCAGCCAACCATGTTCATAACAAGATTTGTTGACAAGTCCTGGATTTTCTGCTAGAGCTTTATTAATTTCAGTTACTTCTCCTGATAAAGGGAAATAGAGTTCACTAGCAGCTTTCGTACTTTCCAAAGCACCAAACTCTTCTTGTTGGTTCAATTTTGTCCCAACTTCAGGCAGACTACAGTAAACAACATCTCCCAAAGCTGATTCCCACTGTTCCAATACTATTTTCTGTTGTTACCCGTTCGTGTTTTTCTGTGAATTTCTGCACTGACAGAGCAGGGCCCGCGCGCAGCTCCCAGACAGCACCCGCCCGCAGCCCCCAGGGCCGCGGCTGCAGACTGAGGCCCGCTTGCTCCGTGACGCTCGCAGAACCACATTTGCTAGGGAGCACGCAGGGTCTCCGCGCTGCACCTAGAGTACTCTGGCCGGTAGGGGCCGGCAAAGACATTTTTGATTCAGAAGAACTAGAGAGAGAGAAGAGAGAAAAAAGAGGAAAAAAGCAAAAAAAAAAAAAAAAAAGAGAGAGAGAGAGAGAGAGAGAAGAACTAGAGATTCAGTCCTGTCTTTTTGAGCCAGACATGAGATTCCAGTCTTAGTAGATCTGAAGAGCCCTCTTCCTCCTTAGATGAAGGAAAGTTGCCCTAGATGAAGGACACTTCACATATCCACAGAAACTTTCTAGTGATGGGAAAGAAGTCATGGGTGGACGGTGTGCAAGAGTGTTGGAAGTCAAGTTCACTTGCATCCAAACAGATGGACTGGCTGCCCTCACTCATGACTGTATTGAGGCTCTGTGAAGGAGTAGAGAGAATGCTCCCTCCAGAAGGTGGGCTTCTGGGTCTTCCCTGGGCACACAGGTCTCTACACCTCCCTGATTCTCTTCCTCAGAAACAAGCTGAAACCCAGAAGCAGAGAATCCAGTGCCAGCTGGAGCAGCTGTGCCAGTTTCTAGAGCAGCAGGAGCAGCTCTTTGGGGCCTGGCTGGGGGAGCTGGGGCAGACTATCGGCCAGGTCAGGGAGACATATGGCACCCGAGCAACGAGGGACATTGCCCTTCTCGACAAGCTGATTGGGGAACTGGAGGCCAAGCAACGCCAGCCTGAGTGGGAGCTTATGAAGGTGAGTGCGGCTGGGCCTGGCCTTCACCTGTCCACCACAACCCATAGGATGACATGAGCCCTCAGCACTGCCGTCAGCTCTGCCCAAGCCAGTGGGTGAGGCGTTTGGGGCTGGGGTGGGACACGGACTTAGTGACCCACAATGCCTCTTGTACCTAGGCCCCTCCAATGAGCTTTCAGGGCGCAGTATCTAGGGGATCCCCTCGCAGCTCCCACAAGAGGTCGGCAGACTTTGGATACAGTTACGGGCAGGCCCCAGCTAGGCTGCCACCTCAGGAAACTAGAACTGGGGAGAGGGAGCCCATATACTCTGGGGCTGGGAGCTGAGGAGGAGAGGCCAGGAGTCAGCATATTCCCTACCAAACTTTCCTCTTTTCTCTCCTAGGACATTGGAGTCACCCTGCACAGGTACCAAAAGATCCCGTGATGATCCTTTGGGGGTGTACTGCAGGTAGCATTTGGAGAGGCAGACTTAGAAAGAGATGCTCCCGGCTCCAGGACTGAGGCTCCTCCCTGGCTATTACCATTTCCTGAAGCTTCCAAAGGCCTTTCTGGATTTGTGTACGGACAATGGGAGTACGATCAGGAGGGGAGTGTGGGGTCAAAGACTGGACCCAGTGAACACAGCCTGTTGTGTGGTGGTGGCTTCCTAGGAAACCTCCCCAAACAGACCGTGTCCTGTGCAATTCACCTTATGAAAACTATTCCTGCAGGAGTACTTGTGGTCACAGGGAGGGAAGCTCTTTCCAGGAGTGGATCTGCTAAGTCCAGCAGGCAGTCATGGAGTAGGTGGGGAAGAAAAGGGGAAGGAAAGGGAGGAAGGAGGTTGGAACTTAAAAGATCACCCAGGGGAACTTTACAAGATCCTGACATCCAGGCCTGGGCAGACAAATTAAATCTGAATCTTCAGGAGTATGACCCAGGCAGCAATTTTTTGAAGTACTTTTTGGTGGTCAAGGGTTTTTTTTTTTTTTTTTTGGTGGTGATAAAATACATAGAAAATTTACCACTGTAACCATTCAAAAATGTGCAGTTCAGTGAGTACCTTCACATCATTGTACAATTGCCACCATGATCCAATCCTAGAACTCTCTCATCTTCCCAAATGGAAACTCTACCATTAAACAACTCCCCTTCTCCCATCCCCAATCCCTGGCAACCACCTGTCTACTGTCTTTATGTATTCCACACTCCAACCACATCATATGAGTGCAGTCAGGCAATATTTGTGTTTCTATGTCTGACATCTCAATTAGTATATCTTCAAGGTTCATTCATATTGTAGAATGTGCCAGAATTCCTCCCTCCCCCCTTATTTTTACATTTATTGGTTTTATATTTTGGCTGGGCTGCATGGCATCTCAGATCTTAGATCCCCAACTAGGAATCGGGAATCAAACCTGTGGCCCCTGAAATGGAATCTTACAAGTGGATAACCAGGGAAATCCCCCATTACTTTTTTTTTAAATTTTGGCTGGGCTAGATGTTAGTTTTGGCATGTGGGCTGGATTCCCCTGTGGCATGTGGGATCTTAGTTCCCCAGCCAAGGATCAAACCTTACCCTCTCCTTTGGTAGCTCAGAGTATTACCCACTGGACCACCAAGGAAGTTCCTTGACGTCTGTGGTTTCTAAACCTCCCCCAGAGGAGGAGTCATGTCCAGCATTAGGACCAGGGTTTAGAACTTGAAGCCCAGGAAGTTTTCTTTGTGAAATGGGGCTGGTCTAGGTTGTGCCTTCCTTCCAGCTCATGAGATCTTGGGTTACCCTCATGCTCCAGTCCTCTGTGGCCAATGGTCTTCTGTCTCTAGGGCCAAGATGGTGACTGTCCCTGAGCTGTGGGCCACGCCTCCAGAGGTGAAAGAGAAGATCCAGCTGCTCTACCAGAAATCAGAGTTTGTGGAGAAGCGAGTGAAGCACTTCTTAGGTAGGTGGGCTTGTGGGAGCATGGGAGGTGCCCACTCACCTGCCCCTGAGAGTTGTGTAACATGGAGCCCCTTGGTGTCCCTTCTCCACTTCCCAAGCCTTTTCTGACTCTGCCTTCAGCCCCTCCCAGATCTTTCCCTATCTGGGGAACCTAACTCAACTTTTTTCCTTTCAGAGACCCTGCGCTCAGAAATGGAAATGTTCAATGGTGAGCATGGTGGTGGTAGCAAGTGCTGGCCAGGGTTATTGCCGCTTCCCCTTGTGCTGTTGATTTCTGGACATTAGTTAGAAAAAAGAAAAAAAAAAAAACCTGTAACAACAGTGGGAGAAAAGTCATGCCAAGTTCTCCCAGGCTCTGTGCTGGGGCTGTTGGCTGAGCCAACTCCTCAGACCACAGGGCATCTAAGGTGGGCCTGGGTGCCAGGGAGGAGAGGGGGCTTATCGAGGCAGGGAAAGCTGGGTAGGTCCTGACCAGGCAGCAGGATTCTTGTCTTTCCTTGTTGTGGGAACCAGGGTGGATGCAGCCCCTCGGAAAGGGGATGCTCAACAATCCCCTCATCTCCTTTTCCTCTGTGGTTGCAGAACTGACTGGTGGTCAGGCACCCTGAGGCGAGTAGCCTTGGCCTGTTGGGTCCCTGTTGGCCCGTCCCCTGGATGTGGGGAGAACCCTGTGGGATGTTGCCCATGGACCTCAAGTCAGGAAAAAATTCTAACTTCCTGAAGGATCAAACCTTACCCTCTCCTTTGGTAGCTCAGAGTATTACCCACTGGACCACCAAGGAATTCCTTGACGTCTGTGGTTTCTAAACCTCCCCCAGAGGAGGAGTCATGTCCAGCATTAGGACCAGGGTTTAGAACTTGAAGCCCAGGAAGTTTTCTTTGTGAAATGGGGCTGGTCTAGGTTGTGCCTTCCTTCCAGCTCATGAGATCTTGGGTTACCCTCATGCTCCAGTCCTCTGTGGCCAATGGTCTTCTGTCTCTAGGGCCAAGATGGTGACTGTCCCTGAGCTGTGGGCCACGCCTCCAGAGGTGAAAGAGAAGATCCAGCTGCTCTACCAGAAATCAGAGTTTGTGGAGAAGCGAGTGAAGCACTTCTTAGGTAGGTGGGCTTGTGGGAGCATGGGAGGTGCCCACTCACCTGCCCCTGAGAGTTGTGTAACATGGAGCCCCTTGGTGTCCCTTCTCCACTTCCCAAGCCTTTTCTGACTCTGCCTTCAGCCCCTCCCAGATCTTTCCCTATCTGGGGAACCTAACTCAACTTTTTTCCTTTCAGAGACCCTGCGCTCAGAAATGGAAATGTTCAATGGTGAGCATGGTGGTGGTAGCAAGTGCTGGCCAGGGTTATTGCCGCTTCCCCTTGTGCTGTTGATTTCTGGACATTAGTTAGAAAAAAGAAAAAAAAAAAAACCTGTAACAACAGTGGGAGAAAAGTCATGCCAAGTTCTCCCAGGCTCTGTGCTGGGGCTGTTGGCTGAGCCAACTCCTCAGACCACAGGGCATCTAAGGTGGGCCTGGGTGCCAGGGAGGAGAGGGGGCTTATCGAGGCAGGGAAAGCTGGGTAGGTCCTGACCAGGCAGCAGGATTCTTGTCTTTCCTTGTTGTGGGAACCAGGGTGGATGCAGCCCCTCGGAAAGGGGATGCTCAACAATCCCCTCATCTCCTTTTCCTCTGTGGTTGCAGAACTGACTGGTGGTCAGGCACCCTGAGGCGAGTAGCCTTGGCCTGTTGGGTCCCTGTGCTGTCCCCCAGTGTATTCCAGAAGAACGACCCTGTCTACACTTCCTGGATGTGGGGAGAACCCTGTGGGGATGTTGCCCATGGACCTCAAGTCAGGAATTCTAATTCTCTCTGCAGTTAATGTGATTCTGGAAGCAGAAACTGTCCACACCAACCTCATCTTTCATCTTCTCTGATGACATGAAGAGTGTGAGCCTTGGGGGAAAAAAGTGGGACCATCTGCATGCTGGTCCAGAAAGATTCTATTGCTGAATCATGGCCCGGGCACTCCAGGCCTGCTCTCTAGCCACCATGACTGAGAAGTGAAGGTGGGAGAGAAGCCAGGGGCATTCCTGTGTGTCTGCAAGGCCCACGAGCAGCAAGGAGAGGATGGCTCTGCCACCAGAGGAGGGTTTGGTAGGAACGAAGAGGAAGTGAAATGAGTGCCAGGTATCTGTCTTTCCCTGGACCTGATGAGGGAGCCCCCAGGCACAGGGCATCTCCCTGAACCACAAGAGAGGGACATTTCCTTTTACAACGTGTCAGCCAAATACCACATCTCCACAGTCACTGGTTTTTTTCCCCCTCTGGGTACCTTCAACCTATCTCAGCCCCGAGGACATGTGATGGACACGTGATGGGCCCCGGGGCCTCACTGAATATCTGAGGCTTCGCATCTCCCTTCAGGCTCCTGGCCTTGAACCTGGAATCCATATACTCAGTCATCACTGAACACCTGCGGGTTCCAGTGCTATGGGGAATATAATCAACAAAACAGTCTCTGCCCAAGGAGCTTATGGAACAGAAGCAGAAGTAAGCTGGGTCACAAATACTGGTAAACCAAGGGGAAAGAGAACACACATACGGATGACACACCATGAATTTCAGAGACGTACCCAGCTGTTGCTTAATAAACCCTTGTAAGAATTAGCACCTAAGATGCTCCTGAGACAGAGCCTACCCTCATTTTCCTTTAGGACCCATGGCAAGGATGTGCTCCCTCATTCTATCTTCCCCTGCCTTGAGGACTTGGAGACCCTAAAGAGAAAACAAACAGACTGGATTCTTATAAATCACTTTTGTACCTAGATTAATGAACTGTGGTTCTTGGGATTATTGGCTGGATCTCATAAATAAATTAATTAGAAAATGTAACTGTCCTTGCATTTGCTGTCACTCAGCTGGTGACCATAAGATGCTGTCTGCCTACAGAAGACCATGAAGGATCTGGGGCTGCTGTCATGGAAGAGCATTTGACCTATATCGCAGTGTCCAATTATTCCTCCTGAGCTGTGTCTGCAAATCTGTGGAATGTTAGGTGTTCTAGTTCATCCTTCACTTAAAGAGACATAAAGAGGGGAGTTCAATTAAAACAAAATTAATTAATTAAAAAAAAGAAGGTGAGGAGGAGAGGGACAGACTGGAAGTTTGGAGTTAGATGCAACTACTACATTTAGAATGGATAAAGAACAAGGTCCAAGGAACTACATCCCCGATCTACTGGGATAAACCACAGTGAAAAGGAGTAGAAAAAAAACGGATGTTTATGTGTATAACTGAGTCACACTACTGTACAGTAGAGGTTAGCACAACAAACTCTACTTCAATAGAAAAAAAAAAATTAACACAAAGAATAAAGTGACAAAGAGAGGGCTGTAAGAAAAAAGGAGGGGGGCTTCCCTTGTGGCTCAGTGGATAAGAACCCGTCTGCCAATGCAGGAGACACAGGTTCGATCCCTGAACCAGGAAGATCCCATATATTGCAGAGCAGCTAAACCCACACATCAACAAAGACCCAGCACAGCCAAAAATAAATAAATAAAAGTTTAAAAAAAAAAAAAAAGAAAAAAGAAAAGAGGAGGGGTTTCCCTAATGGTCCAGTGGGTGGGAAATCTGCCTTGCAGTGCAAGGGGCACCAGTTTGATCCCTGGCCTGGGAGGATCTCAAGTGTCGCAGAACGGTTGGACCGGTGTGTCCAATTATGAGCCAGCGTTCTGGAGCGCATGTGCCCAGAGCCAGTGCTCTGCAGTGAGGGAGGCCATTGCAATGGGAGGCCCACACAGACCAGAGAATAAAGATGTATGAAAATAAGTAAGTAAAAAACCAATAAAGGGGGTAAAATTAAAAAAAAGAGAATTATAACTGAAGCTAGCAAGAAGTAAGAGTGTTTATTAAGGACTGGCTGGGGTTTGAAATGGCTACAAGGTTACAGGGAAATCTTGGACCCTTAGGTTGCAGCTGGCAGCTGCTAGTAGATACTGTTTTGAGAATGGTTTCTGAACCCCTGAGTCTGACACAGTTCAGATTCAGGTTCTCAATGATGCCAGGACACATCTGAAACTAAATTACAATTGCCATCCTACTCTATTTTGGACACCTGAACCACGGTGTTTTGTTTGTTTGTTTGTTTTTAATTTTTGGCCTCTTTTATTAGTCTTTTATTTATTTATTTTCATCCATCTTTGTTCTTTGGCCTGTGTGGGCCTCCCATTGCAGTGGCCCCTCTTGTCGCAGAGCACCAGCTCTGGGCGCATGCACTCCAGAGCACTGGCTCATAATTGGACACGCTGGTCCAGTCGCTCCACAGCATGTGGGATCTTACCAGGGCAGGGATCAAACCTGCGCCCCTTGCACTGCAAGGCAGACTTTTTACTCACTGAACCACAGTTTTATATCTCATCAGAACAAGGAATGCTGGGCTTCCCCGGTGGTCCAGTGGTTAGGAATTTGCCTTGCAATGCAGGTGCAGGAGACACAGGTTCGATCCTTGGTCTAGGAAGATTCCACGTGCCTCGGGGCAACTAAACCTGTGCACCACAACTACGGAACCTATACTGTAGAGTCCGGGAGGGTCAACTACTGAGCCTGTATGCCACAACTATTCAAGGCCTTGAGCCCTAAAGACCATGTTCCGCAACAAGAGAAGCCACCTCAATGAGAAACTCTCACACTACAACTATAGAGTACTCCCGCTCAAAGCAATTAGAGAAAAGCCCATGCACAGCAACCAAGACCCAGCAGAGTCAAATAATAAAAACAACAAAAGAACACCAAACATGACAGAGGTATATTCCTTCAAGGTTTCAAAAGAGACAGATTAGCATGCGCACAGCTGGTCAGCACAACCTTGGGGTCTGGGAAGAGAACCTCATTTTCAAAAGAGTGCTAGCACTGGTATACAGGGGAGGGGAGGGCACTTATCCCTATCTTCAAAGTGGACATACTCAACAACCTGGTAGCTGTTTTTTTTTCAAATGGTTAAAGCAGATGTACAGTGTATGTTTGACAAGCCAGAAAACAGGCTCTAGTTAGCATCCAGTTCAAGCCAAATTATTTATAAGCCAGAATGACTTCCCCATACCTCAATAAGTGAAAAATTATCTCCATCAAGTTTATAAAAATGGCATAGTTCCTTTAACTACTTGCTATGTGAGATCTAGATGTTGAACTTAGTTGTTTGCAGTATTGCTTCATAAATATTTTACATTCTAAATATTTATAGGATGTAATTTTCCCTGTCGGGTGGTCTTTTTAAATTGAGATATAATTCACATCTCATAAAACTCACACTTTTACATACATGACTAAGTGGTTTTCAGTATATCAACAGTGTGTACACACTGCAATGTTTGAAATGGATAAACAACAAAAATCTATTGTATAGCACATGAAACTCTGCTCAATGTTATGTACTAGCCCGGATGGGAAGGGGGTTTGGGAGAGAATGGATATATGTATAGGTATGGCTGAACCCCTTCACTGTCCAGCTAAAACGATCACAAAATTGTTGACTGGCTATAACCCAATACAAAACGTTTTCGGTGTTAAAAAAAAAATTTTTTTTTAAGTATGATTTAAAAAAAAGTACACAGGGCTTTCCTGTGGTCCAGTGGGTAAGGACACCGCCTTGCAGTGCAAGGGGCGCCGGTTCCATCCCTGGCCTGGGAAGATCCCACGTGCCGCGGAGAGGCTGGACTGATGTGTCCAATTACCGAGCCGGAGCTCTGGAGCGCATGCGCCCAGAGTCCGTGCTCTGCGACTACAGAGGCCACCGCGATGGGAGGCCTACATGGGCCAAAGAACAAAGATGGATGAAAATGGACAAATGAAAGATCAAGAGAAGTGGCCCGCCAGCTCCCCTCCCTCCCCACCCCACCCCCACCAAAATAAATAAATAAATAAATCTTTTTTAAAAAAAAAGTATATAAACATCACCACTAATTCCACAACATTTTCATGAGCCCTCAAACAAGCATTAGCATTAGCATTCAGTTGTCATTCCCCTCTGCCCATGGGACCTAGTTACTACTAACCTATCTTTCATCTCTATCGATTTGCCTATTCTGGACATTTCACATAATGATTACACAATATATGGTCTTTGTGACTGGTTTCTTTGACTCAGCACAGTGTCTCAAAGTTCATCCATGTTGTAGCATTTAACACTGCTTTGTTCCTTTTTCATTGTTAAGTAAGACTCATTATATGAAGATGTATCTTGCTAAACAGACAAGTGAGTTGTTTCTACTTTGCAGCCTTTATGAATAATGCTATTTGTGTACAAGCTTTCATTTCTCTTGTGTTTACACTTAGGAATGGAATTACTTGATCTGGTAATAATTTTATGCTAATATTTCAAAAGCCTGGCAAACTATAGCTAAACATCTTTTTTTCTTCTTTGGCTGCACTGCCTTGCATGCAAGGTCTTAGTTCTCTGACCAAGAATCAAACCACTGGACTGCCAGGGAATTCCCACTAAACATCTTTTCAAATGTTAATGATTATTTAGCTTTCCTCCTCTGTGGAATGACTTCATGGACTTCGCCTTAGTCTTTGGTCAGTTAGCAGGAGCTCTGTATGCTGGGAATGTCTTATGCTTTATCTGGCTTATCTTTTACAATTATATTCCAGTCACTGCTTGTTTGACTTTATCAATATTGTTTGCTAAAGTTTCTTTTTTTAATACAGTCTCAACAAGTTTATATCCTACTTTAAGGCACCTCAGTTTCCTATTTTGCCTCAACATTAAACTTAAGGTTTTCTTAAATATTCTTTCATTAGCTATTAAACACCATTTTGGGGATACGTAAAGACAGGAGTCTTAACGTTTTCTCCCAGAAAAATAGACAACGTTTGCTAGAATCAAGCTTAAAAGTCACTCTTTCATACAAGTCGACATATATTCAATTTTAGTACTTATTATTCTATTTATTCAATCGTTGTTGAAACTATACTACTTTAATTAAAGAAGGTTTTTGTTTCGTAGTTTAGATGTCTGGAAAGACAAGTATTCTTGTTTATTTTGATTTGTTGCCACACATTTTTCTTTTTTTTGGCCACACAGCTTTGACAGCCTTCTCTTTATGTTTTAGAACACGGCTGAATCACCTATAGTCACCTTTAGAAAACGGAATTCATTTGTATTTTCACTTTAGCCATCTTGACTGAGGCTGGCTCCACACCGAGGAATAAGTCAGTCTCAGCTCTGCTGTGGCCCCAAATTCTGACCAGTACCTCACTGGAGAATGAACCGAGGATGCGAATAATGTGGAAAGAAAACAAAAATTGAGAACCGCAACGAGATGGACGACTCTAGGACTCCTTAGAAAAGATGGCCGGTCCCGACCGCAGTGTATTAGTTGGCAAACAGGAGGAAAGCGTTGCCCGGCTCTGACCGACGGGCAGCCCCTACCGAAAGGAACGGCAGTAATAGGGCCCTGGCCTCTTTGCCAGCACTCACGGCCTCTTTGCCAGCACTCACTGCCAACTCACCGCCACCTCAATGTTTCTGAAGCATTCCGGGGCGGCTAGCTGCGGAAGAAACTGCGGAAGCCTCGCACAGGCCTTCCGGTCAGTCATACAGCCCGCATCCGGCGAGCCCCCCGCCCAGCTCCGCCCCAACCGCGGCGCCTGGCGATTTCCCATTGGCTGTTAGGCGCCGGACTACATTTCCCAGCATCCTCTGGAGTTAGACTTTCCAACTAGTTGTGGAGGGCAGGAGCCTGCCTTCTGGTTTCCGTCTTCCTGGTAAAGCGGCGGAGAGAGCGGATGCCGCCAAACTGGCCTTCCTCCCGTCCAGAGAGCTCCTCCGACCAGCCTCGAGCCTCGCCTTCTCAAGCGCAGACTGCCCGCTCCAAGCAAGGAGACCAGGCTTCCGCACCGGAAACAAGGCACCGGGCGTGACGTCAGGCCGACGTGCCTGATCTCCCAGAAGGCACCGCGTCCCCGTCGTCTTCCCTGCCTGACCGCAGCTCTCACTAAATATCGCCGACTGCCAGTGAGGACACCCCTAAAGGAGAGGGATGAGCTTGGCCTTTTCAGCCTAGTTTCCCGGTCTCTCCCCGAGTTTGATTCCAGGGCTGTCCTCAGCGTGCGCCCAGGGGCAGAAGAACCCGAAAAGGTAAGGGCTCCTGGAGGGCGGGAACCAGACTGAGGCGGCCTCTAAGGAGCGGAGCAGGTTCAGTTGCTTGGGACCTGGGCGAATCTGTAGCCGGGAGCGCACCCAATGCGAGCGGCTGAATCACCTATAGTCACCTTAAAAAGGCTGGCTCCACCACCGAGGAATAAGTCAGTCTCAGCTCTGCTGTGGCCCCAAATTCTGACCAGTACCTCACTGGAGAATGAACCGAGGATGCGAATAATGTGGAAAGAAAACAAAAATTGAGAACCGCAACGAGATGGACGACTCTAGGACTCCTTAGAAAAGATGGCCGGTCCCGACCGCAGTGTATTAGTTGGCAAACAGGAGGAAAGCGTTGCCCGGCTCTGACCGACGGGCAGCCCCTACCGAAAGGAACGGCAGTAATAGGGCCCTGGCCTCTTTGCCAGCACTCACGGCCTCTTTGCCAGCACTCACTGCCAACTCACCGCCACCTCAATGTTTCTGAAGCATTCCGGGGCGGCTAGCTGCGGAAGAAACTGCGGAAGCCTCGCACAGGCCTTCCGGTCAGTCATACAGCCCGCATCCGGCGAGCCCCCCGCCCAGCTCCGCCCCAACCGCGGCGCCTGGCGATTTCCCATTGGCTGTTAGGCGCCGGACTACATTTCCCAGCATCCTCTGGAGTTAGACTTTCCAACTAGTTGTGGAGGGCAGGAGCCTGCCTTCTGGTTTCCGTCTTCCTGGTAAAGCGGCGGAGAGAGCGGATGCCGCCAAACTGGCCTTCCTCCCGTCCAGAGAGCTCCTCCGACCAGCCTCGAGCCTCGCCTTCTCAAGCGCAGACTGCCCGCTCCAAGCAAGGAGACCAGGCTTCCGCACCGGAAACAAGGCACCGGGCGTGACGTCAGGCCGACGTGCCTGATCTCCCAGAAGGCACCGCGTCCCCGTCGTCTTCCCTGCCTGACCGCAGCTCTCACTAAATATCGCCGACTGCCAGTGAGGACACCCCTAAAGGAGAGGGATGAGCTTGGCCTTTTCAGCCTAGTTTCCCGGTCTCTCCCCGAGTTTGATTCCAGGGCTGTCCTCAGCGTGCGCCCAGGGGCAGAAGAACCCGAAAAGGTAAGGGGCTCCTGGAGGGCGGGAACCAGACTGAGGCGGCCTCTAAGGAGCGGAGCAGGTTCAGTTGCTTGGGACCTGGGCGAATCTGTAGCCGGGAGCGCACCCCAATGCGGCCAGCAGAGCTTTGCGATGAAGGTGCTCCTTGGCCAGTGGGAGAGGCTGTAGAGTGGGTCTGCCCCGGGAGGCTCTCCTGGGATGCCTCTGCTCTTCTTACAAGACTTTGAGGATGGAAAGGAGTCCGTTGACCACATGTTGACACCTGCGGCCTTGAGGTTGTCCCTTGGGCTATCAGATGCAGCCAGAAGGGCCTTCCAAGGACCTGTGGCCCAAGAGGTGCGGTGAGGCCAGCTTTCAGTGGCCAAGCTGACCTCCAAACAAATGCACTCGTTACTGAACCTCTGATTTTCCTGCCTTTTAGCCCATTGCTTTTTTCTTTTTCTCCAACATGAATTAGACCATTCTTCCTAGTGGAGTTTGCATTTCGCATTGTCATGAGGATGACCTTTGGTTTTCCGCCAGTTGTCTTTGCTCCCTTGTGTTTGGCCATAGAGATTTGGACATCTGCTTTCATTCTCAGGATGTTTCAGGTCTTGCTCAGAGGTCTTCCTTTCAGTTGCGAGTTCCCTACCCCAGCCTATCACTCCTTTCTGATTTCGATTTCATGTGGTCTCACTGCTCAAGAAACATATTGGAGTGCAGGCATGCTCACCTGTCCCATGGTTTCTCTTCATCTGCAGTGTGACTGACAGATTTCCTGCTTTAAGAAGTGATTTTGAAGCTCTGAAAGAAGCAAGTGTGTGTGATTTCAAGGCACGATGGCTGCAAAGGTGGTCCCTATGCCCCCAAGCCAAAGCGGTCCTTTATCCTGAGAGTCCGCTGGATTTCAAGGCACGGCTGCAAATGAGTCAGCCGACTGCCAGTGGGACCGCAGCTCTCACTAAATATCGCCGACTGCCAGTGAGGACACCCCTAAAGGAGAGGGATGAGCTTGGCCTTTTCAGCCTAGTTTCCCGGTCTCTCCCGAGTTTGATTCCAGGGCTGTCCTCAGCGTGCGCCCAGGGGCAGAAGAACCCGAAAAGGTAAGGGCTCCTGGAGGGCGGGAACCAGACTGAGGCGGCCTCTAAGGAGCGGAGCAGGTTCAGTTGCTTGGGACCTGGGCGAATCTGTAGCCGGGAGCGCACCCCAATGCGGCCAGCAGAGCTTTGCGATGAAGGTGCTCCTTGGCCAGTGGGAGAGGCTGTAGAGTGGGTCTGCCCCGGGAGGCTCTCCTGGGATGCCTCTGCTCTTCTTACAAGACTTTGAGGATGGAAAGGAGTCCGTTGACCACATGTTGACACCTGCGGCCTTGAGGTTGTCCCTTGGGCTATCAGATGCAGCCAGAAGGGCCTTCCAAGGACCTGTGGCCCAAGAGGTGCGGTGAGGCCAGCTTTCAGTGGCCAAGCTGACCTCCAAACAAATGCACTCGTTACTGAACCTCTGATTTTCCTGCCTTTTAGCCCATTGCTTTTTTCTTTTTCTCCAACATGAATTAGACCATTCTTCCTAGTGGAGTTTGCATTTCGCATTGTCATGAGGATGACCTTTGGTTTTCCGCCAGTTGTCTTTGCTCCCTTGTGTTTGGCCATAGAGATTTGGACATCTGCTTTCATTCTCAGGATGTTTCAGGTCTTGCTCAGAGGTCTTCCTTTCAGTTGCGAGTTCCCTACCCCAGCCTATCACTCCTTTCTGATTTCGATTTCATGTGGTCTCACTGCTCAAGAAACATATTGGAGTGCAGGCATGCTCACCTGTCCCATGGTTTCTCTTCATCTGCAGTGTGACTGACAGATTTCCTGCTTTAAGAAGTGATTTTGAAGCTCTGAAAGAAGCAAGTGTGGTGTGTGATTTCAAGGCACGATGGCTGCAAAGGTGGTCCCTATGCCCCCCAAGCCAAAGCGGTCCTTTATCCTGAGAGTCCCTCCCAACTCCAGACTGGGCCAAGACCTACTTCGAGATGCTACCAGCAGGCCAAAGACCATCCACCAGCTGGTTCTGGAGCACTTCCTCACCTTCTTGCCCAAGCCAAACCTGGTGCAACCTAGTCAGAAGGTCAAGGAGACCTTGGTTATTGTGAAGAATGTGAGCTCAAACCTTCAGAATAGAGGTAAGAAGGACATACAGTTTCACTAGAAGAAAGGGTAGTATTAAGAGCTCAGTCAGGCTTCCATGGTAGTAGTGAATTCATCTAGGAAGGTGGGTGTTAAAAAAAAGTTGATTCTAGGAAGTTAACATGCCAGGGAGAGGAAGTATTTTTTTTCTCAAGCTGAGGTTTAAGTGTTTTTCGAAGTGTATGTAAAACCGTAGAACAAGCAGTGTGTTTCTTTTCTGTAGTGTCACTTTTACCCACACATTCAAGATGGGAGTATCGCTTTTTTTTCTTTTGTAGCAGCATGCGGCACGTGAGATCTTAGTTCCCCAGCAAGGCATCTATACCTGCTCTCCGTGCCTTGGAAACGTGGAGTCTTAATCACTGGACCACCGGGGAAGCCTGGGGAATATCTTTTTTAGGATAAAGAAATTTGGATGAATTATTGAATTGACTTCAGCTTATGTGGAATTTTGTTAAGTTTTGTGCTGTCTGTGGACATCTTCAAATTTTACCATTCCCCAACCTTCCCCTTGATGGTAACGGGAATTTTAAAAGGTGCTTAGGGAGTCATCCTTTTTTGTAATGAAGAGACTCCAGGTAAGTTCCTGTGGTTTGTGGCTTGACCTCTGACTGGGCTCACAGGAGCAGAAAAAGCCATGAGTTACCTACCAAAGGAATGATTTGGCTTCAAGATGTGGGGAGAGCTTCTGTATTAGAGTCACTGACTTTTCTCTTTTTTTTCCAGTCCAGGTCTTTACTTTTACACCCATCAAGCCATGAATTCATAGGGAATGGTCTCCAACAGCTCAGGCTCCTTTCCATTGGTCCTCACCAAGTGTGCTTCCCTGGGTGGAGCAGGCTGGCGCTTCAGCTGAACCCAAGTCCCTTTCTCTTTGGCTTCCTTCTTTTTCTGATCATTTTCCTTCACGCATTTCAGGAAGCTGTCTTGGCTCTTAGAATGCTTAATATGCTCGATACACACAGTAGTTCTTTTGGCAAGAATCTGCCTTTCACTTGTTTGTTTACAATGATGCCAACAGCATGCTGAATAACATTGTAGACTCTCCCAGTTTTGCCGTGGTAACATTTATGGGTCATTCCTTTTTGAACAGTACCCATTCCCTTGATACCTGCAATATCACCCTTGTAGATGCACATATATATGGCCAAAGGAACAACTCCATGTTTCCTAAAAGGCCTAGAAAACATGTAGTGGGTGTCCCTCCTCTTTCCCTTTGTGTTGGTCATTTTGGCAAATTACTGGAAGATGGCAGTTCCGGCCGAAAGCTGACTTTTCTTTTAACTGCAGCTTCCTCTTTCACCAGGGCAATCTCATCCCTTCGTAAAGGTTCTACCCAGAGAAATAATCCAGCAGAAACAGGAGACAGTGTCTCTGTGTTTGAAACCTGAGTCCGAGGTAGGTTCAGCTTTCTTGTTCACTGTTTGGGTGCATTGCCTTCTTCGGTCTCACAGCCCTCCCATGTATAAAAACATACTCTGGGGAGTCAGCGGGAGACTGCACTCATTCTTCACTGCCTTCTTGGACAGTTGTCTTCTGTTTTTCCTCTGGCTTCTCTGTGAGCCTGGCTTTCCTGTCTGCATGGGACTTACAGATCCCTTTTGCCATCCCTTCTCCGATCTTTGGGTCTTAGTCTTTCTTAACGGTAGGGCTGTCAAGGAACCTCATGCTACTAAAGGAAGGGGCCTTTACTGAAGAAAGGTTGCTCTTTCAGAAGCTGGTGGTCTTTGAGGATCTGAATGTATTTCACTGCCAAGAAGAATGCGTAAGCCTGGATCCTGCTCCGCAGCCCACCTCAGAGATGGAAGAAGACAGTATTGGGGAGATGATGTTACTCGGTAAGAAATTAAGCCCTTTGTGTGTTCAGATTGAAGGCTATGGGAAAAGCATGATTCTTTTTCATTTCAGAATTTTTTTGAGATATTAGTCATATCAGCTAAGTACATGTTCACGTGCATATTTAATTTTTGTTTTATTCCATGTGGCAAAGCCTTCTCCAGCTGTGAGTGGCCATTTTTTCCCATGTCTTGGGGCAGTAAAGGTAGAGGGTACTTCTCTTGGTAATCCAGACTTGTAGCTGATGTGCTGACATCAAACATTTAAACAGATAGAAAATGCAGGTACTGTTTAAGTCTTTTTTTTTTCTTTTTCTTGATGATCAATAGCTATGAGGCCTACTAGCATAAGAGAAGATGTATTCCACTCTTTTTCCCCTCGTTTTATTTTATTTATTTATTTATTTTTTAAATTTTTACAGAGTTTTGTTGTTCACAGACATGTATGTTCCCAGATAAGTCATTATATTCCATTTTTTATGGAAGTAATATCTACCATTTGTTAGGCACTTTTGTGCTAGTGTATGCTAGATACTGTTCTACGTACATCACATGCATTTATTGCATTACATTTATCCTATGTAATGCTCATGATAGCAGTGTGGGGTATAGGAATCATCACTGTATTATAGCTACAGAACTGAAGTAGAGAAAAGTTAAATTTGCTGAAGGTCACACTGCAGTAAGTAGTAGAACAGAGATTTTTAAAAATATTTATTTCACTGCATCAAGTCTTACTGGCAGCATATGAATTCTTAGTTGCCGCTTGTGGGATCTAGTTGCCTGACCAAGGATTGGACCCCATGCCCCCTGGATTGGGAATGCAAAGTCTTAGGCACTTAACCACCAGGGAAGTCCATCCACTATCATCTTTAATGGGAAATGCCAAGAGGCATTCCCGCTAGAATTAGGAATACAGCAATGAAGCCCACTATCACTACTACTATTTAACATTGTGTTTCAGGTCATTCCCCTGGTGGATGAGACGGTAAAGAGTCTGCCTGCAATGCAGGAGACCTGGGTTTGATCTCTGGGTTGGCAAGATCTCCTGAAGAAGGGAATGGCCACTCACAGTGTTCTTGACGGGAGAATCCCAAGGGCAGAGGAGCCTGGTGGCCTACAGTCCATAGGGTCGCAGAGTCAGACACAGACTGAGCAACTAACACTTTCACTTTCTTTTCAGGTGTTAGCCATGCAGTTAAATGAGAAAGAGACTAGACATACAGGAATTTCAGAGGAAAAAACCACATCTATTTATGTATGATATAAATGTATAGCTGAAAAATCCTAGAGGATGTCTGAAAACTTATTACAAATAATAGGTGTATTCAATAAGGTAATGAGACATAAAATTATTATACAGAAACCATTTATGGAAGCACAGTCATTTAAAACAGGAGTCCTCAACCTTCAGGATCTAATGCCTGATGATCTGAGGTGGAGCTGATGTAAAGTGCACAATAAACATAATGTGCTTGACTCATTCTGGAACCCCATCCCCCACTGCAACCCCACCCCATGGGTCCACGGAAAAATTACTTTCCAGTTCTTGGTGCCGACAAGATGCGGGACCAGTGATTTAGAAGATAGGCAATAGGAACATAAAAAGAGAGTAAACATCTATAAAATAAACTTAAGAAATGTGCAAAAATTATGAGGAAAACTATAAAACACATCTAAAGGACACAGCAAGCAGAATTGAATGGAATGGAAAGAAGTATCATGTTCTTGGTTGGAAAGACTTAATGTAGAAAGAAAAAGGTCAGTTCTCCACGAATTAACTTATGAATTTAACGTAGTCCCTTTACCAAACCAATTTTGTTTTCCCCTGGAGCTGGGCATTCTGATCTCAAATTCAAATGATAAAATAACAAGTAACCAGGAAAACTGGAAAGAAGATCAGTGGGGCAGGAGAGTTCTAGCCTGTCTGGTATGAAAGCAGCATCTAAGCTTGTCATGGAAACAGGATATAGTTTTGTCCTGTGAGTAGATAGACCAGTGGGATGGAATAAAACATCCAGAAACAGCTTCAAATACCCATGGGGATTTAGTTTGTGAGAAAGCTGGAATCTCTAATCAGCAAGATAAAGAGGGACTTTGAACAAAAGGTATAGTGACAGCTTAGCCACTTGGAGAATCATGCTCTGTTTTGCACATCAAGAAAATCTCCAGGTGGATCAGAGTTTAAAAAAAATTTTTTTAAAGTACAATTAAGAGCATGTGGGTGAATTCCTTTTAGAACCATGGGATAGGAAGACTCTCCTGATTAAAACTCGATAATCCAGAAGTCTTGAAAGAAAAGATTATTAAGGTAAATACATTAAAAAAATTTAAACTTTTATGACAAAAAAACATAGATGAACAAATAAAATGCAGTACCGGAGGTAAATATTTGCAACTTATGTCATACAAAAGCCTAATCTTCCTAGTTTGTTAAGAATTTGTAGAAATTGGGAAGAGACAGATCAACAGAAATTTTCTTGGAAGCACAAGTTAGTCTAAAATACACGAAAAGGGGACTTTCCTGGTGGTCCAGTGGTTAAAACTCTGTGTTCCCAATACAATGGGGCCTGGGTTCGAGCCCTGGTCAGGAAACTAGATCCCACATGCCGCAACAAAGACCCAGAGCAGCCAAATAAATAAACAATTTTAAACAAACAAATAAATAAAATAAAATACACAAAAAGGACCAACTGTACAGCACAGGAAACTGCCCAGTGTTATATGGCAGCCTAAATGGGAGGGGAGTTTGGGGGAGAATGGATACATGTGTATGTATGACTGAGTCCCTTCACTGTTCGCTTGAAATTGTCATAACATTGTTAATCAACTGTACTAATAAATAAGATGTATGAAAAGATATCTAGCCCTACTCATAATCAGAAATGCAGATAAAATCTTTACTGAGTTACTTTAAAAAAAAAAAATGTATCGGATTTAATCAGAAACTAAACAGCACATGGGTGGTAAGGTTATTGGGCGACAAGTATATTGCTGGTGGGCATGAGGAAGCTCCAGCACCTGTATGTGGGAATCTGTTCTTAGCCATGTTATAGATGCCTTCACCTTTTGATCTGGCAGACCCACCCAAAAACTGATTTACAGATAATAGCAGTAGCGCAAGCTCACAATAATGTGCAAACAAGGTTTATTCATTGTGGTATTCTTTGTAAAAACACAAGGGTGCAAACAATCCAGGTGTGTCTGCAGGGGGCTGGTTGGATGTGATATATATGCATGCGTCGTGCCACAATAATCTGTGCCCTGGAATATAGCAAGGAGCAGAAATACATGCAGTGTATACTGCCTTTTGTGTAAGGAAGGAAGAAATAAAGAAGATGTATTTCCTAAAGAAACAATGGGAAAGCAAAAAAAAAAAGTCATAAAAACTGCCCCATCTCTGGGCATGAACAGAATGGGTGGAGCCAGGGATTAGAGTAAGCCTTCTCAGTGTGGTTTTCATGTTTCAATTTTAGAGCTATATAGATACATTAATTACTAGCCTTCTTTTATTTTTAAAGTTAGTACAATAAAGGAATGTAAACCACAATTTCCCTTGAACAACACAGAGGTGAGGGGTACTGACCCTCCTAGCTGTCAAAAAAATAAATCTATGTGTAAATGATAGTCAGCCCCCAATACCTGCTGCTCCTCTGTATCCGTGGTTCCACATCTGCAGATTCAACCAACCTGGGACTGTGTAGCACTGTAGTACTCACCATTAAAAAACATCTGCGTAGGGCTTCCTTGGTAGTCCAGTGGATAAGGACACTACCTTGCAGTGCAAGGGGCGCCAGTTCGATCCCTGGCCCAGGAAGATCCCACATGCTGCGGAGCGGCTGGACCAATGTGTCCAACTACCAAGCCAGAGCTCTGGAGTGCATGTACCCAGAGCTAGTGCTCTGCAGCTAGAGAGACCACTGCTATGGAATGCCCACACAGGCCAAGAACAAAGATGGATGAAAATAAATGAATGAAAGACCAATAGAAGTGGTCAAAAAAAAAAAAAGATCTCCGTGTAAGTGGACCTGTGCATTTCAAACCTGTGTTGTTCAAGAGTCAACTCTATTTTCATCGACATCGACCTTTTCAGAAAAACAGGAAAAATCATATGAGTTTCAATTAATTATTCTCAAAACAGATTTAGCTCTTTAATATACTAGCCTAATGTTATAAGAAAAAGGGGTTAGGGAGAATGAATATTGGAAAGAGCGGCAACCAAAATATGATTTGTACTTAGAAAATCTTAGAGGATCAACTAAAATACTGTTATATTTAATAGTTTTAAAAGAAGGTCAATAGGAATAAATATTTAACAATTGGCATTCTTAAATAAACATAAAATGAGAGCTCTCATTCAAAATGACTATAAAATAGGAGTAAACTAGAGATATGTTTTATATTGGTGAATAGAAAATATTTTTAAATATTGGGAAAAACAAAAAGTATTGGAAAGAAACCGGCCTAAATGAGAAAACTAAAATCATGTAAAGATATCAGTGCCCTCCAAACTTTATACTGTAAATGCAGTCAGATTGGTGATAAGATAGAAGTGAGTGTTCTAACTGGTTCTACCAATATTAAATGTGTTACAGACAACAAACTGTGGTACTAAACTTCAGAAGTATCAGAGTTGAATAAAAATAAGTCATAAAAGAAACAATAGAAATTTATCAGATTTTAAAAGACTGATTTTCTGGTTTTAAGTTGTGGGCTTATTATAGAGGAAGATGTTAATCAAGTATATTAGTAATAAAGAGATTAAGCTTTTACTATATGCAGTTTATTTGTTTTTATTTATTTTAGGCTGCACTGGGTCTTCATTGGTATGGGCAGGTTTTCTGTAGTTGTGGTGCTCGGGCTTCTCTTGTTGCAGAACATGGGCTCTAGGGCACTCGGGCTTCAGTAGTTGTGGGACGTGGGCTTAGCTGCTCGTTGGCATGTGAAATCTTCCCAAACCAGGGATCAAGCCCATGTCCCTTGTATTGCCAAGTAGGTTCTCAACCATTGAACCATCTGAGAAGAACAAAAGATGGATGAAAATAAATGAATGAAAGACCAATAGAAGTGGTCAAAAAAAAAAAAAGATCTCCGTGTAAGTGGACCTGTGCATTTCAAACCTGTGTTGTTCAAGAGTCAACTCTATTTTCATCGACATCGACCTTTTCAGAAAAACAGGAAAAATCATATGAGTTTCAATTAATTATTCTCAAAACAGATTTAGCTCTTTAATATACTAGCCTAATGTTATAAGAAAAAGGGGTTAGGGAGAATGAATATTGGAAAGAGCGGCAACCAAAATATGATTTGTACTTAGAAAATCTTAGAGGATCAACTAAAATACTGTTATATTTAATAGTTTTAAAAGAAGGTCAATAGGAATAAATATTTAACAATTGGCATTCTTAAATAAACATAAAATGAGAGCTCTCATTCAAAATGACTATAAAATAGGAGTAAACTAGAGATATGTTTTATATTGGTGAATAGAAAATATTTTTAAATATTGGGAAAAACAAAAAGTATTGGAAAGAAACCGGCCTAAATGAGAAAACTAAAATCATGTAAAGATATCAGTGCCCTCCAAACTTTATACTGTAAATGCAGTCAGATTGGTGATAAGATAGAAGTGAGTGTTCTAACTGGTTCTACCAATATTAAATGTGTTACAGACAACAAACTGTGGTACTAAACTTCAGAAGTATCAGAGTTGAATAAAAATAAGTCATAAAAGAAACAATAGAAATTTATCAGATTTTAAAAGACTGATTTTCTGGTTTTAAGTTGTGGGCT
The DNA here is from genome assembly GCA_022376925.1 of Tragulus kanchil. Taxonomy (NCBI): domain Eukaryota; kingdom Metazoa; phylum Chordata; class Mammalia; order Artiodactyla; family Tragulidae; genus Tragulus; species Tragulus kanchil. The sequence goes on from JAIOJX010000002.1 coordinate 127,882,801, forward strand.
TATTATAGAGGAAGATGTTAATCAAGTATATTAGTAATAAAGAGATTAAGCTTTTACTATATGCAGTTTATTTGTTTTTATTTATTTTAGGCTGCACTGGGTCTTCATTGGTATGGGCAGGTTTTCTGTAGTTGTGGTGCTCGGGCTTCTCTTGTTGCAGAACATGGGCTCTAGGGCACTCGGCTTCAGTAGTTGTGGGACGTGGGCTTAGCTGCTCGTTGGCATGTGAAATCTTCCCAAACCAGGGATCAAGCCCATGTCCCTTGTATTGCCAAGTAGGTTCTCAACCATTGAACCATCTGAGAAGTCCTATAAAATTTATAGTACTCCTCCTCTCCTCAAATCAGCCTTTTCCTGTTCATAGCATACTTTTTGTTTTTGCTTTGTTACCTAGTTTTTATAATCTGTTATTTTACACAGACTGTTTTTGGAAATGCATATCCTAAGTGCACAGCTCAGATCTCTACAAAATGAACACGTTTGTCTAAAATCAAACTAACACCTCAAAAATCCCACTTGTCCCCCTGCTCGATCACAAGTTTCCATTTCTTAACCCCAAATGACAACTATTGACTTCTACCGTAGTTTCATTTTATCAGTTGTAGTAGTCCTTTTTTTAAAATGTATATAATTTTTCTTCTTTCTGGCTGCACCCAGTGGCATGTGGGATCTTAGTTCCCTGCAGGAATCAAACCCATGCCCCCTGCAGTGGAAGCACACCACTGGATTGCCAGGAAAGTTCCCTGTAGTAATCTGTTGATGTCCAAAGAATAATCTGCTGTGTGAATATGCTGTGCCTTCTTTAGTTGTCATTTGAATTGTTTCCAGTTTTTTAGTATATTGAATATTGATATTATTACCTAATACTGTAGTATTTTCATATTTAATGCAGTGAACACCTGGAAGTAACTTATCTTACCATTTACTTACCAGCCACCTAAAAATTACAAGTGGTACCCTTTAATACTTGTGTCCTTTACTGGTTCTTATTAGCTCAGTGCTTTACACAGAATATTAAGGTCAGCATGGACTTGTTGAGTCCCCAGTATCAGAGTTGAATTTATTTTAAGGACTGATTTTCTGGTTTTAAGTTGTGGGCTTATTATAGAGGAAGATGTTAATCAAGTATATTAGTAATAAAGAGATTAAGCTTTTACTATATGCAGTTTATTTGTTTTTATTTATTTTAGGCTGCACTGGGTCTTCATTGGTATGGGCAGGTTTTCTGTAGTTGTGGTGCTCGGGCTTCTCTTGTTGCAGAACATGGGCTCTAGGGCACTCGGGCTTCAGTAGTTGTGGGACGTGGGCTTAGCTGCTCGTTGGCATGTGAAATCTTCCCAAACCAGGGATCAAGCCCATGTCCCTTGTATTGCCAAGTAGGTTCTCAACCATTGAACCATCTGAGAAGTCCTATAAAATTTATAGTACTCCTCCTCTCCTCAAATCAGCCTTTTCCTGTTCATAGCATACTTTTTGTTTTTGCTTTGTTACCTAGTTTTTATAATCTGTTATTTTACACAGACTGTTTTTGGAAATGCATATCCTAAGTGCACAGCTCAGATCTCTACAAAATGAACACGTTTGTCTAAAATCAAACTAACACCTCAAAAATCCCACTTGTCCCCCTGCTCGATCACAAGTTTCCATTTCTTAACCCCAAATGACAACTATTGACTTCTACCGTAGTTTCATTTTATCAGTTGTAGTAGTCCTTTTTTTAAAATGTATATAATTTTTCTTCTTTCTGGCTGCACCCAGTGGCATGTGGGATCTTAGTTCCCTGCAGGAATCAAACCCATGCCCCCTGCAGTGGAAGCACACCACTGGATTGCCAGGAAAGTTCCCTGTAGTAATCTGTTGATGTCCAAAGAATAATCTGCTGTGTGAATATGCTGTGCCTTCTTTAGTTGTCATTTGAATTGTTTCCAGTTTTTTAGTATATTGAATATTGATATTATTACCTAATACTGTAGTATTTTCATATTTAATGCAGTGAACACCTGGAAGTAACTTATCTTACCATTTACTTACCAGCCACCTAAAAATTACAAGTGGTACCCTTTAATACTTGTGTCCTTTACTGGTTCTTATTAGCTCAGTGCTTTACACAGAATATTAAGGTCAGCATGGACTTGTTGAGTAATTTGTACCTATTCAGGAAACAAACATAAAAATCTTTCAGTCTAGTCCGACACATTTTATTTTTTAAAGAAAAGTAAAAGGACTGGGTGCTTGCATTATGGGTAAGGAAATATTGATCAGTCGTGTATCCCAGGGAATGTGTGATTGGCACCTGCCTGCCAGTCATCAGATTTCTGGCTTTCAAGGTTATTGTCTCATGAGAAATTTGACTTGGGTTTTCCTGCCTGGTATCATATCCCTCAAAAGTTCTGTCTCTGTTTCAACAGTCAGTGGCAGTAATCCTGAGGGTGAAGAGCTTCAGAAAGAACCTTTAGAGAATGAAGATCATAAAGAAAAGTCTTCAGATTGTGATGAAATGGATTGTTCTGTGGTCCCTGAAGAACCTCCAAATGGCCAAAAAGAAGAAAGACTAAATACATCTATTCCAAAGGAAAGGAAATTGAGAAATCTTTTAGTTACCATTAAAAATGATAGTCCTCTAGAAGAACTCTCAAAATATGTGGATGTTAACATTATTGCACTTAACCGAAATCGGAGAACAAGAAGATGGTATACTTGTCCACTTTGTGGGAAACAGTTTAATGAGAGCTCTTACCTTATTTCCCACCAGAGGACTCACACTGGAGAAAAACCCTATGACTGCAGTCACTGTGGGAAAAGCTTTAATCATAAAACAAACCTTAATAAACATGAGCGAATCCATACAGGAGAGAAACCTTATTCATGTTCTCAGTGTGGGAAAAACTTCCGTCAAAATTCTCATCGGAGTCGCCACGAAGGAACCCATGTAAGGGAGAAGATAATCTGTTGATGTCCAAAGAATAATCTGCTGTGTGAATATGCTGTGCCTTCTTTAGTTGTCATTTGAATTGTTTCCAGTTTTTTAGTATATTGAATATTGATATTATTACCTAATACTGTAGTATTTTCATATTTAATGCAGTGAACACCTGGAAGTAACTTATCTTACCATTTACTTACCAGCCACCTAAAAATTACAAGTGGTACCCTTTAATACTTGTGTCCTTTACTGGTTCTTATTAGCTCAGTGCTTTACACAGAATATTAAGGTCAGCATGGACTTGTTGAGTAATTTGTACCTATTCAGGAAACAAACATAAAAATCTTTCAGTCTAGTCCGACACATTTTATTTTTTAAAGAAAAGTAAAAGGACTGGGTGCTTGCATTATGGGTAAGGAAATATTGATCAGTCGTGTATCCCAGGGAATGTGTGATTGGCACCTGCCTGCCAGTCATCAGATTTCTGGCTTTCAAGGTTATTGTCTCATGAGAAATTTGACTTGGGTTTTCCTGCCTGGTATCATATCCCTCAAAAGTTCTGTCTCTGTTTCAACAGTCAGTGGCAGTAATCCTGAGGGTGAAGAGCTTCAGAAAGAACCTTTAGAGAATGAAGATCATAAAGAAAAGTCTTCAGATTGTGATGAAATGGATTGTTCTGTGGTCCCTGAAGAACCTCCAAATGGCCAAAAAGAAGAAAGACTAAATACATCTATTCCAAAGGAAAGGAAATTGAGAAATCTTTTAGTTACCATTAAAAATGATAGTCCTCTAGAAGAACTCTCAAAATATGTGGATGTTAACATTATTGCACTTAACCGAAATCGGAGAACAAGAAGATGGTATACTTGTCCACTTTGTGGGAAACAGTTTAATGAGAGCTCTTACCTTATTTCCCACCAGAGGACTCACACTGGAGAAAAACCCTATGACTGCAGTCACTGTGGGAAAAGCTTTAATCATAAAACAAACCTTAATAAACATGAGCGAATCCATACAGGAGAGAAACCTTATTCATGTTCTCAGTGTGGGAAAAACTTCCGTCAAAATTCTCATCGGAGTCGCCACGAAGGAACCCATGTAAGGGAGAAGATATTTAAGTGTCCAGAATGTGGGAAAACCTTCCCAGGAGACAGAGAATTTGTGGTTCACCAGCAGAGTCACAAGGCTAAGAGACCATATGGTTGTAAAAAGTGTGGGAGAAGATTTGGTCGGCTGTCGAACTGTACCCGGCATGAAAAAACCCACGCAGCATGTAATACCCGGAAAGAGAAGTGACATCAGGGAAAGGTCTGGTGGGACTGCCTCAACCTAAAGTATTCCATAAGGAATTCTGAATTCCAAGGCAGTCTGCAAAGATACAGATAAGAAAACCTCATTATAGCCAAAATTGGATAAATATTCAAGTTTGCCGAAACCTCAAGTTTTTAGAAAACTCATAGGGAAAACAAAACAAAACATTCTCAAGGGCTATACCTCAGTTAGCAACCAGGTTTCTTGGACTATGGCGCTTTCCTTTGTGAGCTTATACAACAGTGTACAGATCACAGATCCCTTTCCCCCAAAAAAATGACTTTGAAATATGAGTCTAGGGGATGCTATCTTAAGGTGAAGACTGATTGTACTGAAAGGATCAGTATGTCCAGTTTTCCCTGCACATAGGAATTCACACCTGAGAAATGATGTATAGGTCCTTACCTGGAACTGCTCCTCTAAAAGAAGCAAACTACTGACTTGTTAATAAGTCAACACCTTCAATCAGCATTTCATATTACCCTCTAAGGGTACCCTGAAAGCTGGAGAGTTAAAAGGATTGTTTACTTTGGAATGTGGGAAAATACAGCAACTGAATGTCAAAGACTTCGCTCTGTCATCTGTATGTTATATAAACTAATGATCAGTTTCAGTAACTCTTGCAGTTTGTGATGAAAAGTGACTTTGACAGAAATCCTTTCTACAGTGTAATTCAAAAGCATCTGCTATTCTTAATGTATTTTGTTCAGCTATTAATTGCTCAAACAGCTCTCTCATGCCTTTGCCTTGCCAAAAGGAGTTTGGGTCTCTCAGGCCTGGCCACCCAGTCCCGCTCCTGGAAAAAACTCTTTAGAACGTTGTCCATTTGTAGAATCAAGAAAACCTACCAGGAAGGAAACCCCAGGAGCCTGCCAAGGAGGAAAAAGATGTTGGCTTGGATCCTTGGCTGGTCAAAGACCTTGCCATATACTTAGTTCCCATCAGACCTTTGGCAATGGGTGGTCACTACCTCACAAGCAAAGTGCTTTACTTATAGAAAGTATGTCTTTAGTGACTAGCTTACATTACCCAACAGGACACAGGGTTCCAGTTTCCTCATTGTCATGGATATTCCCTGTGGCTTCTTGCCACCCACACATTCCTGCCTTGTCTGCGTGAGGCAAGGCCAGCGGTGCCTTCGTGGGACCGATCCTGTGGTGTGTCATTTTCAGGATTCTCCATCAGTCTTGCTCTTCTTAGATTTCCTTAGATTTTACATCGGTATTTAGATTGGAATAGGTTAATCCTGTACACTGTTGGCCAAAAATTACATGTTTTGTTCTCATCCAGAAACCTACCTTCGGTTGATTAGTGTATTCCTAAGGTTTTGCTAATTTTCTTCAGGTAAGTTCTACACAATTTTGTTTTTATAAATTTTTTTTTCATTTTATTTTTCTAGTTGGTTATTGTTCTTACATAGGAGAGTTGTTTTTAATTTTTTATTTGCAAAACTGGCCACTTGTCTGAATGTAATTTTCAGTAACTTAGTTCTGTTAAAATTTATGGTTAAAAATGATACCATCTACAAATAGTTTTGTTTCTTCCTTTCTACCTGTGGCTCTTTGTTGTTGTTGTTGTTGTTACTTTTAAAATATGTGGTTCAAGCTTTGTCGTAGAAAACAAAGAGAAGGACACTTTATGAAACAGTTCAGTCCTGAGCCCTAGTTAACGACAGAAAAAGAAACACCAGCACTTAAACCCCACATTCAAACACACCTTTATTGATTTTGTATTTCAAGGCTACTGTATCCTTTCAAAAAAGGGACAAAATGGCTTCCAACATTATTCTCATTCCTTTGCAAGTCTGCTGTCTGGGGTCCACCCAGTTACCATGCAGAGGGACCCATGTGGGCACCCAGAAAACTTAAAAGGCTAAATGACTGCCAGGGAGAAACAGGAGGGGGAGGTGAGGTCCTGGAGGGGGGAGAGCAGAATGCCTACGTGCCAAGGAGGAAAAAGATGTTGGCTTGGATCCTTGGCTGGTCAAAGACCTTGCCATATACTTAGTTCCCATCAGACCTTTGGCAATGGGTGGTCACTACCTCACAAGCAAAGTGCTTTACTTATAGAAAGTATGTCTTTAGTGACTAGCTTACATTACCCAACAGGACACAGGGTTCCAGTTTCCTCATTGTCATGGATATTCCCTGTGGCTTCTTGCCACCCACACATTCCTGCCTTGTCTGCGTGAGGCAAGGCCAGCGGTGCCTTCGTGGGACCGATCCTGTGGTGTGTCATTTTCAGGATTCTCCATCAGTCTTGCTCTTCTTAGATTTCCTTAGATTTTACATCGGTATTTAGATTGGAATAGGTTAATCCTGTACACTGTTGGCCAAAAATTACATGTTTTGTTCTCATCCAGAAACCTACCTTCGGTTGATTAGTGTATTCCTAAGGTTTTGCTAATTTTCTTCAGGTAAGTTCTACACAATTTTGTTTTTATAAATTTTTTTTTCATTTTATTTTTCTAGTTGGTTATTGTTCTTACATAGGAGAGTTGTTTTTAATTATCTATTTGCAAAACTGGCCACTTGTCTGAATGTAATTTTCAGTAACTTAGTTCTGTTAAAATTTATGGTTAAAAATGATACCATCTACAAATAGTTTTGTTTCTTCCTTTCTACCTGTGGCTCTTTGTTGTTGTTGTTGTTGTTACTTTTAAAATATGTGGTTCAAGCTTTGTCGTAGAAAACAAAGAGAAGGACACTTTATGAAACAGTTCAGTCCTGAGCCCTAGTTAACGACAGAAAAAGAAACACCAGCACTTAAACCCCACATTCAAACACACCTTTATTGATTTTGTATTTCAAGGCTACTGTATCCTTTCAAAAAAGGGACAAAATGGCTTCCAACATTATTCTCATTCCTTTGCAAGTCTGCTGTCTGGGGTCCACCCAGTTACCATGCAGAGGGACCCATGTGGGCACCCAGAAAACTTAAAAGGCTAAATGACTGCCAGGGAGAAACAGGAGAAGGTGAGGTCCTGGAGGTGAGAGGATCCTGTTCCCTGCCCACAAAGGCCCCAAGATGTTTGGGTGGGTGACACTGTCAGGATCCAAACCCCACACTCAGCAAGTGCCTTACGTGCCCCTCCTGTAGAGCACACAAAGTCAGGTTCCCCAGGAGAGCATCCCAAAAAGCTGTTAGTGATTTTAAAAGCAATTGGATAAAGTAGTATGTAGGGACTGTATTGCGGTCCTATAGCACACAGAAATGTAACATCTGTGTAACAGCATAGTTGCCAGCAACAAAGTAGTTGGGTGGGAGTAAAGCTTTAATGGAATTTGTAACTGATTAAATATGTAATCCGATAATACTAATGCTTAAAAAGGGGAAAAGGCTTCCCTGGTGGTCCAGTGGGTAAGGACACCGCCTTGCAGTGCAAGGGACGCCGGTTCGATCCCTAGCCTGGGAAGATCCCACGTGCCGCAGAGTGGCTGGACTGATGTGTCCAATTACCGAGCCAGAGCTTTAGGAGCGCGTGCGCCCAGAGCCAGTGCTCTGCGACAACAGAGACCACTGCGATGGGAGGCCCCCACAGGCCAAAGAAGAAAGGTGGATGAAAATAGATAAATGAAAGACCAATAGAAGTGGCCCGCCCGCCCCCCGCCTCCCCCACCCCCCCAAAAAATTTTTTAAAAGGGGGAAAGGGGTAGAGGCATATAGAAGCATTTCTTTTTTTTTTTATTTAAGAGCTTTGTAGGCTTTTTGTTTGTTTTTATTTTTATTTTTTTTAATTTTTATTCTTTATTTTAAAGGTTTTACAGAGTTTTGTTGTTCACATACATGTATGTTCCCAGATCAGTCATATGCATATCCATGGTCCCCACCTGCCCAGATCCCCCCATCCCACCCCTCCAGACCTTCGCCCCAAGCCCTTGTAAGCACTCCTATTCCCTTAGCACTATGACACTAGCTATCTTTTCCACACCTAACACTATAGGGTTCCTTTTTACTGAAAAAATTTTTCTGCTTTCAAAAAGGGACAAAATGGCTTCCAACATTATTCTCATTCCTTTGCAAGTCTGCTGTCTGGGGTCCACCCAGTTACCATGCAGAGGGACCCATGTGGGCACCCAGAAAACTTAAAAGGCTAAATGACTGCCAGGGAGAAACAGGAGAAGGTGAGGTCCTGGAGGTGAGAGGATCCTGTTCCCTGCCCACAAAGGCCCCAAGATGTTTGGGTGGGTGACACTGTCAGGATCCAAACCCCAAACTCAGCAAGTGCCTTACGTGCCCCTCCTGTAGAGCACACAAAGTCAGGTTCCCCAGGAGAGCACCCCAAAAAAGCTGTTAGTGATTTTAAAAGCAATTGGATAAAGTAGTATGTAGGGACTGTATTGCGGTCCTATAGCACACAGAAATGTAACATCTGTGTAACAGCATAGTTGCCAGCAACAAAGTAGTTGGGTGGGAGTAAAGCTTTAATGGAATTTGTAACTGATTAAATATGTAATCCGATAATACTAATGCTTAAAAAGGGGAAAAGGCTTCCCTGGTGGTCCAGTGGGTAAGGACACCGCCTTGCAGTGCAAGGGACGCCGGTTCGATCCCTAGCCTGGGAAGATCCCACGTGCCGCAGAGTGGCTGGACTGATGTGTCCAATTACCGAGCCAGAGCTTTAGGAGCGCGTGCGCCCAGAGCCAGTGCTCTGCGACAACAGAGACCACTGCGATGGGAGGCCCCCACAGGCCAAAGAAGAAAGGTGGATGAAAATAGATAAATGAAAGACCAATAGAAGTGGCCCGCCCGCACCCTGCCTCCCCAACCCCCCAAAAAAATTTTTTAAAAGGGGAAAAGGAGTAGAGCCATATAGAAGCATTTCTTTTTTTTTTTTTTATTTAAGAGCTTTGTAGGCTTTTTTGTTTGTTTTTATTTTTATTTTTTTTTAATTTTTATTCTTTATTTTAAAGGTTTTACAGAGTTTTGTTGTTCACATACATGTATGTTCCCAGATCAGTCATATGCATATCCATGGTCCCCACCTGCCCAGATCCCCCCATCCCACCCCTCCAGACCTTTGCCCCAAGCCGTTGTAAGCACTCCTATTCCCTTAGCACTGACACTAGCTATCTTTTCCACACATAACACTATAGGTTTCCTTGTTACTTCCTCCATGTTTCCCCCTCCCTATTTATTCGCCACGTTGTCCCTATGTCTATGCTCTGTCTTTTTTTTCATGAGTTCCCTGTGTGTGATATCAAGACCGTCCTACTAGATTCCATATATGTGTGTTAGTATACTGTATTTGTCTTTCTCTTTTTGACTTACTTCACTTTTTATGATAGGTTCTAGAGCCAGCCACTTCATTAGGACTGAGTCTTCTGCATTTCTTTTAACAGCTGAGTAGTATTCCATTGTATATATGTACCAGAGCTTCTGGATCCATTCATTCGTCAATGGACATCTAGGTTGCTTCCATGTTTTGGATATTGTATAGAGAGCTGCAATGAACATTGGGGTACAGGTGCTTCTTTCAGTTTTGATTTCATCAGGATATAAGCCTAATAGTGGGATTGCTGGGTCATAGGGTGCTTCTATTTTTAGTTTTTTAAGAAATCTCCATACTGTCTTCCATAGGGGCTGTATCAATTTACATTCCCACCAGCAATGCAAGAGGGTTCCCTTTTCTCCGCACCCTCTCCAGCATTTATTTATTTGTTTTTTTTTTTAAAGATTTATTTATTATTTTTTTGGGGCGGGGGTTGGGTTGGGGAGGGAGGGGAGTGGGCGGGCCACTTCTATTGTTCTTTCATTTGTCTATTTTCATCTGTCTTTGCTCTTTTGGCTCCTGCGGGCCTCCCATTGCGGTGGCGTCTGTTGTTGCAGAGCGTCGGCTCTGGGCGCATGCGCGCCAGAGCTCCGGCTCAGCAATTGGACACATCGGTCCAGCCGCTCCGCGGCACGTGGGATCTTCCCAGGCCAGGGATCGAACCAGCACCCCTTGCACTGCAAGGCGGTGTCCTTATCCACTGGACCACCAGGAGAAGCCCTCCAGCGTTTATTGTCTGCAGATTTTTTGAAGCTGGCCATTCTGACGGGTGTGAGGTGATATCTCATTGTAGTTTTAATTTGCATTTCTCTAATAATAAGCGAGGTTGAGCATCGTTTCATGTGCTTTTGGACCATCCGTATATCCTCTTTGGAGAGGCGTCTCTTTAGGTCTTTTTCCCATTTTTTGATTGGGTTGTTCGTTTTCCCTGTGCTGAGTTGTCTGAGTTGCTTGTAGATTTTGGGAGATTAATTCTTTGTCTGTTGTTTCATTTGCTATGATTTTCTCCCACTCTGTGGGGTGTCTGTTGAACTTTTTTGTAATTTCTTTTGCTGTACAAAAGCTTTTAAGTTTCATGAGGTCCCATATGTTCATTTTTCTTTTCAGTTCTGCTATTTTAGTTGGTGGGTCAGAGAAGATCTTGCTTTGATTGATGTCCTTGAGGGTTTTGCCTATATTCTCCTCTAAGAGTTTGATGGTTTCTGGTCTTACATTTAGGTCTTTAATCCATTTTGAGTTGATCTTAGTGTATGGTGTCAGGGAATGTTCCAATTTCATTTTTTTGCATGTAGCTGTCCAATTCTCCCAGCACCACTTGTTGAAGAGGCTGTCTTTGTCCCATTTTATAGTTTCTCCTCCTTTATCAAAAATAAGGTACCCATAGGTGTGTGGGTTTATCTCTGGGTTCTCGATCTTGTTCCATTGGTCTATAGTTCTGTTTTTGTGCCAGTACCATACTGTCTTGATGACTGTTGCTTTGTAGTAGAGTCTGAAGTTAGGGAGGCTGATCCCTCCAGCTCCGTTTTTCTTTCTCAGGATTGCTTTAGCTATTCGAGGTCTTTTGTGTTTCCATATGAACTGTGTTATTCTTTGGTCTAGTTCTGTGAAAAATGTCAATGGAAGTTGAATAGGTATTGCATTGAATCTGTAGATGATATTTGGTAGTATGGTCATTTTCACAATATTGATTCTTCCGACCCAGGAACATGGAATATCTCTCCATCTGTTTAAGTCTTCTTTAATTTCTCTCATGATTGTCTTGTAATTTTCTGTGTACAGTTCTTTTGTTTCTTTGGGCAGGTTTATTCCTAGATATTTGATTCTTTTGGTTGCGATGGTGAAGGGGACTGCCTTTTTTATTTCATTTTCTGATTTTTCATTGTTTGTGTATAGGAATGCCAGTGATTTCTGTGTGTTGACTTTGTATCCTGCGACTTTGCTGAATTCGTTGATTAGCTCTAGTAGCTTTGTAATAGAGTCTTTGGGATTTTCTATGTATAATATCATGTCATCTACAAAAAGAGAGAGCTTGACTTCTTCCTTTCCAATCTGGATTCCTTTGATTTCTTTCTCTTCTCTTATTGCTGTTGCTAGAACTTCCAGGACTATGTTGAATAGTAGTGGTGAAAGTGGACAGCCCTGTCTTGTTCCTGATCTTAGAGGGAATGCTTTCAGTTTTTCTCCATTGAGGACAGTGTTCGCTGTGGGCTTCTCATATATGGCTTTCACTATGTTGAGATAGGTTCCTTCTATGCCCATTTTCTGAAGAGTTTTTATCATGAATGGGTGTTGTACTTTGTCGAAGGCTTTTTCTGGATCTATTGAGATAATCATGTGATTTTTGTCTCTCAGTTTGTTAATATGGTGTATCACATTGATTGATTTGCGGATGTTGAAGAATCCTTGCATGCCTGGGATGAACCCGACTTGATCATGATGTATGAGTTTTTTGATGTGTCGTTGAATTCTGTTTGCTAGGATTTTGTTGAGGATCTTGGCATCTAAGTTCATCAGAGAAATTGGTCTGTAATTTTCCTTTTTTGTGTTGTCTTTGCCTGGTTTGGGTATCAGGGTGATGGTGGCCTCGTAGAATGTGTTTGGAAGTTTTCCTTCCTGTGCAATTTTTTGAAAGAGTTTTAGAAGGACAGGCATTAGGTCTTCTTTAAATGTTTGGTAGAATTCGGCTGTGAAGCCATCTGGTCCTGGGCTTTTATTTTTGGGTAGATTTTTAATCACAGATTCGATTTCTGAGCTTGTGATTGGGTTGTTCAAAGTTTCTGTTTCTTCCTGGCTCAGTCTTGGGAGATTGATCTTCCCCAAGAAACTGTCCATTTCTTCCAGGTTGTCCAGTTTGTTGCCATAGAGTTGCTCATAATAGTCTCTTAGACTCTTTTGGATTTCTGCATTATCTGTTGTAATCTCTCCTTCTCTCCTTTTTCGTTTTTGATTTTGTTGATCTGGTTCTTCTCCCTCTTTTTCTTGATGAGTCTCGCCAGAGGCTTATCAATTTTGTTTACCTTTTCAAAGAACCAGCTTTTTGTTTTATTTATTTGAACTATAGTTTGTTTCATTTCTTTCTGATTTATTTCTGCTCTAGTCTTTATAATTTCACGTCTTCTGCTGGCTTTGGGATGTTTCTGTTCTTCTTTTTCCAATTGTTCTTCTTTTTCCAATTAAGCGGAGAGTTAGGTCATCTGCTTCATATTTTCCTAGTTTCTTGAGGTGGGATTGTATTGCTATAAATTTCCCCCTTAGGACTGCTTTTGCAGTTTTTCCATTGAGGACAGTGTTCTGTGGCTTCTCATATATGGCTTTCACTATGTTGAGATAGGTTCCTTCTATGCCCATTTTCTGAAGAGTTTTTATCATGAATGGGTGTTGTACTTTGTCGAAGGCTTTTTCTGGATCTATTGAGATAATCATGTGATTTTTGTCTCTCAGTTTGTTAATATGGTGTATCACATTGATTGATTTGCGGATGTTGAAGAATCCTTGCATGCCTGGGATGAACCCGACTTGATCATGATGTATGAGTTTTTTGATGTGTCGTTGAATTCTGTTTGCTAGGATTTTGTTGAGGATCTTGGCATCTAAGTTCATCAGAGAAATTGGTCTGTAATTTTCCTTTTTTGTGTTGTCTTTGCCTGGTTTGGGTATCAGGGTGATGGTGGCCTCGTAGAATGTGTTTGGAAGTTTTCCTTCCTGTGCAATTTTTTGAAAGAGTTTTAGAAGGACAGGCATTAGGTCTTCTTTAAATGTTTGGTAGAATTCGGCTGTGAAGCCATCTGGTCCTGGGCTTTTATTTTTGGGTAGATTTTTAATCACAGATTCGATTTCTGAGCTTGTGATTGGGTTGTTCAAAGTTTCTGTTTCTTCCTGGCTCAGTCTTGGGAGATTGATCTTCCCCAAGAAACTGTCCATTTCTTCCAGGTTGTCCAGTTTGTTGCCATAGAGCTGTTCATAATAGTCTCTTAGAATCCTTTGGATTTCTGCGTTATCTGTTGTAATCTCTCCTTTTTTCGTTATTGATTTTCTTGATCTGGTTCTTCTCTCTCTTTTTCTTGATGAGTCTCGCCAGAGGCTTATCAATTTTGTTTACCTTTTCAAAGAACCAGCTTTTTGTTTTATTTATCTGTACTATAGTTTCTTTCATTTCTTTCTGATTTATTTCTGCTCTAGTCTTTATAATTTCACGTCTTCTGCTGGCTTTGGGATGTTTCTGTTCTTCTTTTTCCAATTGTTCTTCTTTTTCCAATTAAGCGGAGAGTTAGGTCATCTGCTTCATATTTTCCTAGTTTCTTGAGGTGGGATTGTATTGCTATAAATTTCCCCCTTAGGACTGCTTTTGCAGTGTCCCATAAGTTTTGCATGGTCGTATATTCATTGTCATTTTCTTCTAGGAATTTTTTAATTTCTCCTTTGATTTCCTCAGTGATCAGTTGGTTTTTTAGGTAAGTGTTGTTTAATCGCCATGTGTTTGTATTTTTAGTGATTTTTTTCCTGTGGTTGATCTCTAGTCTCATTGCATTGTGGTCTGAGAAGATGGTTGATATAATTTCAGTTTTCTTGAATTGACTGAGGTTAGATTTGTGGCCCAAGATGTGGTCTATCAAAAGAAAGCTGGAGTGGCAATCCTCATATCAGACAAAATAGATTTTAAAGTAAAGAAGATTCTAAGAGACAGGGCAGGTCATTACATCATGATTAAAGGATCCATCCAAGAGGAAGACATAACAGTCATGAACATCTACACACCCAACACAGGGGCACCTCAATACATAAGACAGATACTTTCAGACTTAAAAGAAGAAATCAATAATAACACAATAATAGTAGGAGACTTTAACACTCCTCTCACACCAATGGATAGATCATCTAAACAGAAAATTAATAAAGAAACACAAGCCTTAAATGCCACACTAGAAAAGATGGACCTCATCGATATCTTTAGGATGTTCCATCCAAAAGCAGAAGAATACACTTTCTTCTCAAGTGCTCATAGAAGCATTTCTTTTTCTTTTTTTTTTTTAAAATTTATTTATTTATTTATTATGGGGGGGGTGGGGTGGGAAGGGAGGGGAGCAGGCGGGCTACTTCTATTGGTCTTTCATTTGTCTATTTTCATCCACCTTTCTTCTTTGGCCTGTGTGGGCCTCCCATCGCAGTGGCCTCTGTTGTCGCAGAGCGCCGGCTCTGGACGCACACACTCCTAAAGCTCTGGCTCGGTAGTTGGACACATCAGTCCAGCCACTCTGCAGCACATGGGATCTTCCCAGGCCAGGGATCGAACCTGCACCCCTTGCACTGCAAGGCGGTGTCCTTACCCACTGGACCACCAGGGAAGCCCAGAAGCATTTCTTTATATGGCAGGAATTAAGCTAAATCTGACGCCATTATTGATCAGTTAAAATGGTAAAACCTAGAGCAACCACTAAAAAAATATAGTGGAAAAAAAAAATTAGTGGCATTAAAATGCTACATTAGAAAGTACAGAATAAATGCAAAACAGAGCAAGAAAGACACAAGATAGAAAACAGAAAGTTAAATGATAGATACTAAAAGTAAGTGGGGATGTTCCCTGGTGGTCCAGTGGGTAAGGACACTGCCTTGCAGTGCAAGGGGCGCTGGTTCAATCCCTGGCCTGGGAAGATCCCACGTACCGCGGAGCAGCTGGACCAATGTGTCCACCTATCAAGCCGGAGCTCTGGAACACATGTGCCCAGAGCTGGTGCTCTGCGACGAGAGAGGCCACTGCACTGGGAGGCCCACGCACGCCAAGGAACAAAGATGGATGGAAATAGATAAATGAAAGATCAATAGAAGTGGCCAAAAAAAAGAGAAGCCCATGCACTGCAACTAGAGAGTAAGCCCCCACTCACTTCAACTAGAGAAAGCCCACATGCTACAATTAAAGACCCAATGCAGGCAACAAAATACTAAATAATAATAATTTTAAAAAGAAAGTGGGGTGTGGGTTCAATCCCTAGTCAGGAAACTAAGATCCCACATGCTGCCCAGCACAATGGGAAAAAAAAAGCAGTGAGGGGCTTCCCTTGTGGCTCAATGGATAAGAACTCGTCTGCCAATGCAGGAGACACAGGTTTGATCCCTGATCCAGGAAGATTCCACATACTGCAGAGCAGCTAAACCCACACATCAACAAAGACCCAGCACAGCCAAAAATAAATAAATAAAAGGGTTTTTTTTAAGAAAAAACAGTGAGTGGGTTAAAATCCAACCAAGGGCTTCCCTGGTGGCCCAGTGGGTCTAGAGTCCACCTTGCAGTGCAAGGGGCACCGGTTCAATCCCTGGCCTGGGGAGATCCCACATGCTGCTATGCAGCTGGGTGGGTGTGTCCAATTACGAGCCAGGGCTCTGGAGCACATGAGCCCTGAGCCAGCGTTCTGCAATGAGAGAGGCCACTGCAATGGGAGGCCCACACAGGCCAAAGAATAAAGATGGATGAAAACAAATGATGACTTATAGACAAAAAGAAAATTCAACCAAAAGTCAGAGATCATTACGCTGTATTAAAAAACATAGTCAAAGTATGTTTTCTATAGGGCACACACTTTGGATTCAAAGACACATTGAATATAAAAGGATGAAAAGCAATGTTATGCAAACAAATCACAGGAGAGCTGAAAGGTTACAATAATATTAGACTTCAAAAAATGTCACTGTAGGGCTTCCCTACTGGTCCAGTGGGTGGAGAGTCTGCGTTGCAGTGCAGGGGGCACTGGCCCGGGAAGATCCCACATGCCCCAAAATGGCTGGACTGGTGTGTCCAATTGCAAACCAGCACTCAAGCGCATGCGCCCAGAGCCGGTGCTCTGCAATGAGAGAGGCCACAGCGATGGGAGGCCCACACAGGCCAAAGAGTAAGGATGGATGAAAAAAAAATGTCACTCTAGACAGAGGGATGTCTTATAATGATAAAAGGGTAAACCAAAATTAAAAAAAAAAACCATAAATATGCCTGTATCTAATAACACAAAAATACAGGGAGCAGAGGCAGGGGAGGTCTTTCAAACTTGTGAGAAGCAGGCAGAGCCCACGTTATTACAAGGAATTCTCAGATATAAAAATTGAAAATGCTACCATTCCTTAAGGCAAAAATACCAGTACACAATTAGGACAAATATTTTAAAAGATCATCATAAACTCAGAAATCGCCTCGGGGGCTTCCCCTGGTGGTCCAGTGGATAAGGACACCGCCTTGCAGTGCAAGGGGCGCCGGTTTGATCCCTGGCCTGGGAAGATCCCACGTGCTGCGGAGCGGCTGGACTGATGTGTCCAATCACCAAGCCGGAGCTCTGGAGCGCATGCGCCCAGACATGGCGCTCTGCGACAACCGACGCCACCGCCATGGGAGGCCCACAGGAGCCAAAGAACAAAGACAGATGACAATAGAGAAATGAAAGACCAATAGAAGTGGCCCGCCCGCTCCCCTCCCTCCCCAACCCGACCCCCGCCCAAAAATAAATAAATAAATAAATCTTTAAAAAAAAAAAAAAAGAAATCGCCTCGGATTCTGAATTCTATTCATTTTTATTAAAGAGAGCATTTTAGCTGTCTCTGAAATTAAAGCGGACTGCCCTATTTTTCTTTTTTTCTCAAAATCAAAAGCATCCTTCTCAGTAATGTTTTAACCAGTTCCACCTATGTGTCAATTTTTTATTTCCTGCAATCATTTCCAAAATAAATTTAAAGCCGTACTTTTAAATAGTAAGTTTTTCTTTATGCTTTAATTCAGGAACAGGATGACTAGTGAATACGCATTGCTAGAGCAACATGATGAAAATACAAAAGGAAAGGAAGATGTAATTGTGGAGGCTATTCAGAAACGTAGAAAGACTATTATACAATGTAAGTGGAAAATCAGAATACAGGTATCTAGTAGCAAGGTCGACAGACACATTCCAAGTTTTGCATTATGAAAAAAACAAACATTTTCTTAGAAATGAATTTCCTCCAATATTTTCTCAGCCTGTTACATTACCGAGTAGAGGAAAATTTCATAGCAACCACTTTTCAAGCCCAGTTCCTATAGATCCAAAATTAAAAAAACCATAAATATGCCTGTATCTAATAACACAAAAATACAGGGAGCAGAGGCAGGAGGTCTTTCAAACTTGTGAGAAGCAGGCAGAGCCCACGTTATTACAAGGAATTCTCAGATATAAAAATTGAAAATGCTACCATTCCTTAAGGCAAAAATACCAGTACACAATTAGGACAAATATTTTAAAAGATCATCATAAACTCAGAAATCGCCTCGGGGGCTTCCCCTGGTGGTCCAGTGGATAAGGACACCGCCTTGCAGTGCAAGGGGCGCCGGTTTGATCCCTGGCCTGGGAAGATCCCACGTGCTGCGGAGCGGCTGGACTGATGTGTCCAATCACCAAGCCGGAGCTCTGGAGCGCATGCGCCCAGACATGGCGCTCTGCGACAACCGACGCCACCGCCATGGGAGGCCCACAGGAGCCAAAGAACAAAGACAGATGACAATAGAGAAATGAAAGACCAATAGAAGTGGCCCGCCCGCTCCCCTCCCTCCCCAACCCGACCCCCGCCCAAAAATAAATAAATAAATAAATCTTTAAAAAAAAAAAAAAAGAAAGAAATCGCCTCGGATTCTGAATTCTATTCATTTTTATTAAAGAGAGCATTTTAGCTGTCTCTGAAATTAAAGCGGACTGCCCTATTTTTCTTTTTTTCTCAAAATCAAAAGCATCCTTCTCAGTAATGTTTTAACCAGTTCCACCTATGTGTCAATTTTTTATTTCCTGCAATCATTTCCAAAATAAATTTAAAGCCGTACTTTTAAATAGTAAGTTTTTCTTTATGCTTTAATTCAGGAACAGGATGACTAGTGAATACGCATTGCTAGAGCAACATGATGAAAATACAAAAGGAAAGGAAGATGTAATTGTGGAGGCTATTCAGAAACGTAGAAAGACTATTATACAATGTAAGTGGAAAATCAGAATACAGGTATCTAGTAGCAAGGTCGACAGACACATTCCAAGTTTTGCATTATGAAAAAAACAAACATTTTCTTAGAAATGAATTTCCTCCAATATTTTCTCAGCCTGTTACATTACCGAGTAGAGGAAAATTTCATAGCAACCACTTTTTCAAGAGCCCCTTTTATATCCTGGTTTCTCAGGCTATAGATGAAGGGATTCAGCATGGGGGTCACCACGGAGAACATCACAGCAGCGGCCACATCTGTCTCAGCTGCGTGGGAGGACAAAGGGTTGAAATACAGAAATATGACAGTGCCATAGAAGAGCGACACCACCGCCAGGTGGGAACCACAGGTGGAGAAGGCTTTCCACCTCCCCTTTGTGGATGGGATTCTCAGGACAGCACAGGTGATAAGGACATATGAAACCAGGATGCAAACAAACGGGGTGATCATGATCAGGGCACCCTCAGTCAGAATCATCATGTCGTTGAGGTGTGTGTCAGAGCAGGAGAGCTTGAGGAGGGGGATCACATCACAGAAGAAGTGGGGGATGGCATTATCTGCACAGAATGAGAGTTGAGCCATCAGCAGGGTGTGCAATAGCATATCCAGGCTGGAAATGACCCACGACCCAGCGACCAGCAGGGCACAGCGCTGGTGGGTCATCGTTGCTGAGTAGTGTAAGGGGTGGCAGACAGCCACAAAGCGGTCATAGGCCATCACGGCCAGGAGGAAACTGTCCAAGTCCATGAACATGAAAACAAAATACATCTGCGTGAGACATCCGGAGAAGGAGATGGTCTGTCTTCCGAGTATGTGGTTGGCCAGCAGCTTGGGGACAGTGGCGGAGGAGAAGCAGGTGTCCACGAAGGCCAGGTTGCAGAGGAAGAAGTACATGGGGATGTGCAGGCGGGAGTCCATGCTGATGGCCAGGAGGATGAGCAGGTTTCCCAGGAGCGTGGCCAGGTACATGGTCAAGAAGAGCAGGAAGAGGAGCTGCTGCTGCTGGGGCTGCCTGGAGAGCCCCAGGAGGAGAAACTCAGAGACACTCGACCGGTTCACCCCTTCCATTGTGCAGAGAAGATGCAGAGAAGAGAAGCAGAGATCAGAAACCTAGAAGCTAATGGTTTGGGTGCAATAATCAAAGTTCCAGCCATGGTCATGCTAATAAACCCTACAGTAGAGTTGCTCAAGGGCTTCCCAAGTGGCACTAGCGGTAAAGAACCCGCCTGCCAATGCAGGAGACGTAAGAGACACAGGTTCAATCCCTGAGTGTGGAAGAGCTCCTGGAGGATGCCATGGCAACCCACTTCCGTATTCTTGCCTGGAAAATCCCCATGGACAGGAGTCTGGCAGTTCATGGGGTCACAAAGAGTTAGGCATGACTGAAGCGACTTAGCACATGCGTGGAGTTAGTCAGAATCTGTCCTTACTCTCTACACCAATCAACTTCCAACTCCTAGTCCTAGAAGATGCTGGTCCCTCTGGATGCATTTTAAAAATTATATCAAACATAAAAATAATGCACAGGCCCTCCCTGCTACTGTGTGTGTCTCTATTAACATTCCTAGTCTCTCTCCCATTTAGTAGCTCATAGAACAGAAACTGCTGGTTGGTCCTGGCCTTCATCTCAAGCTCCAGCTGAGAACTCTTACTACTACTACTACCTGGATCTGGAAGATTTAAGAAAGGAGGTTCTTGCAAGAACTCCACCCATTAGTAAAGAAATATTACAGTCTTACCCAGAGAAGGTGTGCTATTGGAATCAAGTGTGCTTCACCTTTGAGGAAGTGGCTGGGGCTGCTCTTTATTATAAGGTTTGTAAAGTCTTCGAAATATAGGTAAGTCCTGAGCAGGAGAGGAGAAGGGGTTCATGGCCTTAGCTCTCTGTTCAGGAGGGTTATCTGGGGGGATTAGACATGCGTTTTTACAGTATTCTCCACAGCCACTGGGACCAGATTCCCTGAGAGCCTTATTAGAGACAATCAGAAAATAATTGTCCTGTTTCCTGGCCCCTGTGGATCCAACAGTGATGATGAAGTAAATGAGCTAACTTTGGGGTCAGAACTTGGAGATAAAGCAATCTGGGGGGAGTGGAGTTCCAGAGAAAATCGTTTGAAATCTCCAATTTCATCACCTTGCTGATCTGGAGTTATGTTTATGTCTTTGACAATTCAGTTATGGAAAGATTTTTCTTCTTCTTTGCACAGAAACTGGGGTTATTGCAGTGTTATCTGAGTGAGCCTGTTTTTTCTCTAATATCTAGTCATTTACTGTGTAGTTAGTGGTGCATTTCCAGGTAGGGAAGCTGGGGTGAGGGGAGAGTTGTGCCTCTCCCTGTCGAACACCTGATGTAACGGGTGAGCCTGGTGGGAGAGATATAGCAGACAGCAAGCACAGCATCCCATGACCAAGAAACTCCAGGCTCCAGAGTGGACTTCTTTGGGGATGTCTTCCCAGTTCACAATGGATCAACCTTTTCTGGGGATGGCCCTCAAACCATACTTTCAAGGGTGTGGACTCCAGCAGCCCAATTTATGGAGTCCACCATCTCCTGCCCAGTGAGGATTCATGACAGATGATCTTGGAACTTTGCACGGATGTTGAGAACCTTTGGGTCATTCTCAGCATGACTTGATCTGGACATGGATGTCCAGAAGCTTGCAGCTCTCTCCTGTCTGCCTCATCGATGGGCAAGCAACAGTTTATACAGAAAAGTGAAAACAAAATGAAACAAAAACACACAGAGAAACAGTGATGAGCTGGAGAGAATACTGGTGGTCACCCTATTCAAAGTTCACATGCTTTCCTTTTTTTTGTTTTTTTTTTTTTTTATTAATTTGTGTGTGTGTGCTCAGTTGTGTACAACTTTTTGCAGTCCTGTGGACCCTAGCCCCCAGGCTCCTCTGTTCATGGGATTCTCCAGGCAAGAATTCTGGAGTAGATAGCTATGTCCTCCTCCAGGGGATCTTCCCAACTCAGGGATGGAATCCTAAACCCCTGTTCTGGCAGGTGGATTCTTTGCCACTAGCCCCACCTTGGAAGCCCAATATTTGGCTGTGCCCGGTCTTAGTTGCAGCACCTGCAATCTAGTTCCCTGATCCAGGCCCCCTACATGTGGAGTCTTAGTCACTGGACCACCAGAGAAGTCCCCCAAATAAATTTGTTATGTACAAGCTACCCAGTTCATATTTTATTACAGAAGCCCAAATGCATGAAGAGACAAATCAGCCCAATTCAGTGTGTGAAGAGATTATACAAGACTAGGATTGCTCAGGACCACTCTGACAACTGGCCACCGCATTCCACCGATTATGAAGTGAGTTCGTTAGTTAGAAATGATGTTGGTGGAATGCCAAGTTGATGATTACATTCATTTATCCCTAACACACATCCTATCAACCTCATGCTGATTACGCACTTCCTTGTGTACATCAGTTTCCCTTTCCTGAGTGCTTCTGCACATTCCCATGCTCCCAACAGGTTGTCCACATAAATCATCCCATATCATCACTTTCGTTACATCGTCTTGATTCAATAGTAAGTGATGCCTGAGATGTCATAAAGATCCTGAGTCTGACTCACCAGGCTGAAACTGTAATATCTCCTTAGATCTACATTGTAGGCCACCATCTACAAAAGCAATTATATACATCAACATTGCCTTCTAGATTTGAAATCTTGGAAAGCTGAAGGCAGTGATTCTCAAACATTAGCGTGCACAGAAATCATCTAGAACGTTAAGGCGAAGGTAACTCAGGAAGCCTGGGATGGAGCCTGACATTAAGCATTCCTCACAATCACCGAGGCAGTGACGCCTGGTCCTCGGATCACACTGGACAGTAGCAAGCCCTCAGGACTGGCTTTAAAGGAGCCCTTACTCTTGAGGATATTCAAGTTTTGCCGTGCTGAACAGTCAACCACGCCTCCTGAAAAAATATCCAGACTGGAACTCAGACGTTGACTTCCGAGGGGTTCCCGTCTCTGGAAATTAGAGGCAGGAATCCTGAACACCTCCTGACCCATCCTAACCCGAAAGTGCAGACAGACGTAGCGAGACCTTAGGGACTGGAACCTGGTGACGTGAAGAAGGTTCATTGGACCCGCCTGCTGCCCAGGTTTGGCGGGCGCCAACCCCAGGGTGTCTTTTCATACCACTTAGTGGGTAAAGACTCTGAGGCATTTACTGCATCGCAGAACATCCGCTCCAGCCCGGAGCTCTCCGCCACAGTACTTCCGGGGGAAGAACGTGTCGCACTTTTCCAAGGAGACTGCGCGGAGCTGAGACCCCGCCCGCCTCCCTTCTAATTGGGCAGGAGCATCAGGGTGCGTAGTGGCAAGGGACGGGGTGAGACAGGCCGCGCGACGCAGCCTCTGGCTGTCTCTGTCCAGGGCTAGTGCGGGGCTTCCGGGAAGAGGTCCCAGCGAGTCTGCGTCTCCCGCGCAGCGCATGCGCGTGTGGGGCTGGCCGTGAGATACCCTAACGTGCAGGAGAGCCCTAACGCCAAGGTGGCGAGGCCGGGTAGGAGGTACAAAACTCCAAGTACCCCAAAACCTTAACATCCAAGGTATTTCAGTGCAGTGGGTTTTTATTGTTGTTGTTTTGTTTTTTAGCCTTGAAAGTGCAGGGCCGGGCTTCCCTGGTGGTTCAGTGGGTAAAGAGTCCACCATGCAGTACAAGGGGCACCAGTTCGATCCCCTGCCGGGGAAGATCCCATGTGCCGCGGAGCGGCTGGACTGGTGTGTCCAATTACAAGCCAGTGCTCTGGAGCGTATGTGCCCAGAGCCAGTGCTCTGCAACAAGAGAGGCCACTGCAATGGGAGGCCCACACAGGCCAAAGAATAAAGATGGATGAAAATAAATAAAAAAAACAATAGAGTATTAAAAAAAAAAAAAAAAGATAGCAAAAGAACTAGATTTGGGAAATATTGTTGATGTTTGATTCCAGTACACTTAGTGTTAAATATATACACCAGCCAGACATTAGTTAAAGTGGTGAAGCTGACTTCATTTAGTAATTACTGTAATCTCCCCTTTATCTTTTGGGGAGTATATGATCCAAGACCCGCAGTGGATACCTAAATATATGAATCTACTGAACCCTATATATAGTGTTTTTTCTTGTACTAACATACCTGTGATAAAGTTTGATTTATAAAGTAGGAACAATAAGAGATTAACAATAAAAATTAGTAAATAGAATAATCATAATGATATCTTGTAATAAATGGAGAAGTAAATGGCAGTTCACTCCAGCATTCTTGCCCGGAGAATCCCACAGACAGAGAAGCCTCGTGGATCCGGAAGAGTCTTGACACACCTGAGCAACTGAGCATACACATTGTAATTAAAGTTATGTGAATATGGTCTCTCTCAAAATATCCAGTACAAATGCAAGGTCATTCCATCCTAACTAAGCACTCATGACACAGTGTGGTTGTAACTTTTGCATTTTGGTGTGCAACAGCAAAACTTGCACAAATCTCTTTTTTCTTGACAATTTCACAAAAGTTTCATTGTTACTGTAGGTCTTAGCAATCTCTGCCTTCTTTTTCATGGCGAGATACCCTAACGTGCAGGAGAGCCCTAACGCCAAGGTGGCGAGGCCGGGTAGGAGGTACAAAACTCCAAGTACCCCAAAACCTTAACATCCAAGGTATTTCAGTGCAGTGGGTTTTTATTGTTGTTGTTTTGTTTTTTAGCCTTGAAAGTGCAGGGCCGGGCTTCCCTGGTGGTTCAGTGGGTAAAGAGTCCACCATGCAGTACAAGGGGCACCAGTTCGATCCCCTGCCGGGGAAGATCCCATGTGCCGCGGAGCGGCTGGACTGGTGTGTCCAATTACAAGCCAGTGCTCTGGAGCGTATGTGCCCAGAGCCAGTGCTCTGCAACAAGAGAGGCCACTGCAATGGGAGGCCCACACAGGCCAAAGAATAAAGATGGATGAAAATAAATAAAAAAAACAATAGAGTATTAAAAAAAAAAAAAAAGATAGCAAAAGAACTAGATTTGGGAAATATTGTTGATGTTTGATTCCAGTACACTTAGTGTTAAATATATACACCAGCCAGACATTAGTTAAAGTGGTGAAGCTGACTTCATTTAGTAATTACTGTAATCTCCCCTTTATCTTTTGGGGAGTATATGATCCAAGACCCGCAGTGGATACCTAAATATATGAATCTACTGAACCCTATATATAGTGTTTTTTCTTGTACTAACATACCTGTGATAAAGTTTGATTTATAAAGTAGGAACAATAAGAGATTAACAATAAAAATTAGTAAATAGAATAATCATAATGATATCTTGTAATAAATGGAGAAGTAAATGGCAGTTCACTCCAGCATTCTTGCCCGGAGAATCCCACAGACAGAGAAGCCTCGTGGATCCGGAAGAGTCTTGACACACCTGAGCAACTGAGCATACACATTGTAATTAAAGTTATGTGAATATGGTCTCTCTCAAAATATCCAGTACAAATGCAAGGTCATTCCATCCTAACTAAGCACTCATGACACAGTGTGGTTGTAACTTTTGCATTTTGGTGTGCAACAGCAAAACTTGCACAAATCTCTTTTTTCTTGACAATTTCACAAAAGTTTCATTGTTACTGTAGGTCTTAGCAATCTCAGCCTTCTTTTTTCATTCTTTGCTTATCAAGTTGAAAAATTTCACCTTTTTACTTAAAAGAAGCACTTTATGGCTTCTCTTTTGTGAATCTGAATTTCCAGCATCACTCCTCTTGTGTTTTGAGGCCATTAGTAAATAAAATAAAGTTGACTTGAACACAAGCACTGTCATCCCACGACAGTTGATTTGAACATCCAGAGAGCTGCTGAGTGACTAATGGTCAGGTTGTGCTAGACGAAGAAATAATTCACATCCTGGGCTGGACAGAGCAGAGGTGGCATGAAATTCCATCAAGCTACTCGGAATCTTGTGGAATTTAGACCTTATGAATTGTTTATTTCTGGAATTTTTCGTTTAATATTATTTAAGCCACACCTGACCACAGGTAACTGAAACTGCAGAAAGTGAAACAGTGAATGAGGGTGGAGGCGGACTAGAGACTAGGTACTGACAGCAGGGGAAAGAGCTGAGCACAGTTTCTGCAGAGGGAGATGGGCACTGGGAAGGGAGATGAGGGAGTCAGGAGGGGAAAGGTGGGGACTTAAGGAAGCAAATGAAAATTACCAATAGTGAGGCAAGCGGGTTAGTTCTGGTGAAACTGTTTTGGAAAAAATTCACAAACAGAAAAAATACATTACAATGCACATAGGTTTCCATATGGCTTAAAAGGTGGTGGAGAGCTGAGCCAAACCCATCAAATCTTTCAGGAAAATTTCTTGTCTCCAGCCAAACAATAAAATAAATAATTTTTTAATGAAAAGTACATTAGATGGAAAGGAAATGGCAACCCAGTATTCTTTTTTTTTTTTTTTTTTGAGAGGAAGATAAAGTTTATTAGAGCGGGGGAAGGGAGAGACAGTACAGCTGGACGGTTTAAGGGAGAATCGGCATTTTTAAAGTGGAAGATGCTGCTAGAACAGCGGGTCGGCTCAAAGGAGAGGCAACCCTAAGCAGGGATATTTGATCCATTTTATACCTGGGGTCTAAGGAGTAGCATAGAGGTCTTAAGGATTGGGCGGTGTACCATAGCCCAGGGGAGGTGAGGACAATGAGGGTCTTGCATCCCAAGACCCTCCTCATTTGCCTTGTCCTTTCATCCTTGGGCACCACATTCCTCCCTCTCTTTATTTTTAGGCCCAATTTTTTGGCCCCTTTGGATACCCTGCTCATGTCTAGCTATCCATCTATTTCCCTTCTCAGTCATTTGGGTACCCAGTCTCAAGGGAAAAGGGGTGATGACCGCTCTGGCTTCTTCAGGCTATACAGGAGCATTGTGGGGCTCTGTGTTCCCAGTGCCTGCTCTCTGTCAGGGTACATTTAGGGAGGAAGGTGTGGCTCCGTGGAACCATATGGCAGCTTGTTCCAGCACTGTCTGGGTGTTGGCCGGGCGATATTCTTGTTGTACTGTCACTTGTAGATTAGTCGTTTCTAGAAGAAATAAACTTAACAAGAAAGGTAAAGATGCATAGCCCAAAGATTAGTAGAATTAGAAAAGCTGCTGAGAGGCTAGCCAGCCAGGAGAACAAAGATCAGACATTGGTCTGTGATGTTAGTGTTTCTCTAGGTATGAGAAGGTGCAAGAATTTGGGGCTCAGAAAAATCTTTACCTGAAAACATCTGACTAGATAAGGCCTGTTCTTTGTTTTTCCCAGAGCAGAGTGCCTTATTTCTGATCTCCACCCTGAACTCCTTTAGGGGTCACTGAAGGTCGGCAGCTTGCTTTGGTTGTGATTTATTCTTTTTTTTTTTTTAAAGATTTATTTATTTATTTATTTTTGAGTGGGGGTCGGGTTGGGGAGGGAGGGGAGCGGGCGGGCCACTTCTATTGGTCTTTCATTTCTCTATTTTCATCCATCTTTGTTCTTTGGCTCCTATGGGTCTCCCATCGCGGTGGCGTCTGTCGTTGCAGAGCGCTGGCTCTGGGCTCATGCGCTCCAGCTCGGTAATTGGACGCATCAGTCCAGCCGCTCCGCGGCACGTGGGATCTTCCCAGGCCAGGGATCGAACCAGCGCCCCTTGCACTGCAAGGCGGTGTCCTTACCCACTGGACCACCAGGGGAAGCCTGTGATTTATTCTTTAAAGAGGCAGCTGGCAAGTGCCAACTACCAGTTGTAGAGCCCCCTCATAGCACATTTGACCATGCCTTGGGGTCATTTTATGACCATTGTGTCCCACGATGCTAGGAAGGCTCATTCCCAGGTCTAGTGAAGGTTCCATTGATAGGCCACTCAGTGTGCATTACTAGACCAGGCCTTGTGAGTAGCAAAAGTCTCTGGACCATACCTGTCTTACTAGCTTCTTGGTCCAGGAAAATATTCCCTCTTGTTGCTTCTTCCCACATCTAGAGTTACATTATTGTAATCATTTATTTCATAGAGAATTGTATGTCAATATTTTATCACAGGTTCAGTCACACATTAAGTAACATAAGAGACAGTTTTCTGAAACAGGTGACATAGAACATAATATGGCTAGCAGCTACTAGTAAGGTCACAAGTAAGCAATTTAAATAACTTAATTAAAACTTTTAGTAAAATAACATTATTAAATTTTTTAAAAGCTCATATCTCGTTACATTTGTTTTAGAAGATTCTTCACTTGAGGTACTTTCCTTGCTGACAAACAGATACAACAATATTTAACTTATATTAAACCTAGTCACAATGAAAGTATTATACTTAATGACTGTTAGACATGCCTACATTAATTAGGTTCATGTGAACTGGAAAGTACTCAACCCAGTATTCTTGCTGGGAAATCCTGTGGGCAGAGGAGCCTGCCAGGCCACAGTCCATGGCATCCCGAAAGAGTCAGATTTGACTGAGCAACGGAACAACAAGGAAGTAGAAAAATTTAGTTACAATATATCATATAGGCTCATTAATTTTAACAAATGTAAGATACTAATAGCTACAACAAAGCATACAAATGTAAGATGGAAATAACAGAGGAAATTGTGAGGGTGAGGGTAGGCTAACATGGAACCTCTACGTGTCCTCTTTTCTACAATGTAAATCTGTCCCCAAAAAAGTTTTATTAAAAGGGAAAATACATTAGAACTCCCAGGGAAATTTTAGGAAAAATACCAATGCTCAAATCCCACCACAGAGACTGCTTACACAGTCGTAAATTGCTTAGGTCCCCAGAGGGAAGCCTGTGATTTATTCTTTAAAGAGGCAGCTGGCAAGTGCCAACTACCAGTTGTAGAGCCCCCTCATAGCACATTTGACCATGCCTTGGGGTCATTTTATGACCATTGTGTCCCACGATGCTAGGAAGGCTCATTCCCAGGTCTAGTGAAGGTTCCATTGATAGGCCACTCAGTGTGCATTACTAGACCAGGCCTTGTGAGTAGCAAAAGTCTCTGGACCATACCTGTCTTACTAGCTTCTTGGTCCAGGAAAATATTCCCTCTTGTTGCTTCTTCCCACATCTAGAGTTACATTATTGTAATCATTTATTTCATAGAGAATTGTATGTCAATATTTTATCACAGGTTCAGTCACACATTAAGTAACATAAGAGACAGTTTTCTGAAACAGGTGACATAGAACATAATATGGCTAGCAGCTACTAGTAAGGTCACAAGTAAGCAATTTAAATAACTTAATTAAAACTTTTAGTAAAATAACATTATTAAATTTTTTAAAAGCTCATATCTCGTTACATTTGTTTTAGAAGATTCTTCACTTGAGGTACTTTCCTTGCTGACAAACAGATACAACAATATTTAACTTATATTAAACCTAGTCACAATGAAAGTATTATACTTAATGACTGTTAGACATGCCTACATTAATTAGGTTCATGTGAACTGGAAAGTACTCAACCCAGTATTCTTGCTGGGAAATCCTGTGGGCAGAGGAGCCTGCCAGGCCACAGTCCATGGCATCCCGAAAGAGTCAGATTTGACTGAGCAACGGAACAACAAGGAAGTAGAAAAATTTAGTTACAATATATCATATAGGCTCATTAATTTTAACAAATGTAAGATACTAATAGCTACAACAAAGCATACAAATGTAAGATGGAAATAACAGAGGAAATTGTGAGGGTGAGGGTAGGCTAACATGGAACCTCTACGTGTCCTCTTTTCTACAATGTAAATCTGTCCCCAAAAAAGTTTTATTAAAAGGGAAAATACATTAGAACTCCCAGGGAAATTTTAGGGGGAAAAATACCAATGCTCAAATCCCACCACAGAGACTGCTTTAACTGGTGAAGGTTTAGTCCAGTGTCAGTATCTACACTTCCAAAGCTTGCAGGTAACAATATCCTTCATCCAAGACTGAAAACCACTAGTGTGGTTTCTGAGAGCATTTCCAGAAGGGAAACGCAAAAATATTAGTCATGTGTAACTGTTCAAAGTGATCACTTAGGAAGGAAAAGTTGGCTGTTTTGTAAAGTCGTTTAAAATACAGTAACTAGAAACAAATGCAATTACCTGTTTAAAGGAGCAGGATTGTACTTACGTCACAGGTCAGGGATAAGTATCTATTGAGAGTATTTCTTTATTCTGAGTTCTTTGTAGACACTGGAATATTGCTACACTTCAGTGAGTTAGTGAAGACTTTGCCAGAGATAGATCTATTGTATCTTCATCGATAAGAGCATGTCTTCCTGTCAATCACTTTTTGCAGGGCCCCTTTCAAGTCCCTGTTCCTCAGGCTGTAGATGAAGGGGCTCAGCATGGGAGTCACCACTGTGTACATCACAGTGGCTGCAGTGTTCTTCTCTGATGCGTGGGAGGACAAAGGGTTGAAATATACAGCAATGATGGTGCCATAGAAGAGCGACACCACCGCCAGGTGGGAACCACAGGTGGAGAAGGCTTTCCACCTCCCCTTTGTGGATGGGATTCTCAGGACAGCACAGGTGATAAGGACATATGAAACCAGGATGCAAACAAACGGGGTGATCATGATCAGGGCACCCTCAGTCAGAATCATCATGTCGTTGAGGTGTGTGTCAGAGCAGGAGAGCTTGAGGAGGGGGATCACATCACAAAAGAAGTGGGGAATGGCATTGTCTGCACAGAACGAGAGTTGAGCCATCAGCAGGGTGTGCAAGAGGACATTCAGGTTGGAAATGACCCACGACCCAGCGACCAGCAGGGCACAGCGCTGGTTGGTCATCATTGCTGAGTAGTGTAAGGGGTGGCAGACAGCCACAAAGCGGTCATAGGCCATCACGGCCAGGAGGAAACTGTCCATGTCCACGAACATGAAAACAAAATACATCTGCGTGAGACATCCGGAGAAGGAGATGGTCTGTCTTCCGAGTATGTGGTTGGCCAGCAGCTTGGGGACAGTGGCGGAGGAGAAGCAGGTGTCCACGAAGGCCAGGTTGCAGAGGAAGAAGTACATGGGGATGTGCAGGCGGGAGTCCATGCTGATGGCCAGGAGGATGAGCAGGTTTCCCAGGAGCGTGGCCAGGTACATGGTCAAGAAGAGCAGGAAGAGGAGCTGCTGCTGCTGGGGCTGCCTGGAGAGCCCCAGGAGGAGGAACTCAGAGACACTCGACCGGTTCACCCCCTTTCCCTGGGTCTGGGAGCCTAGACTCAGAGGCAGACACAAAAGTAAAAATTCTAAAGCCTGGAAAATGATGGTTGAGATGGTGCAATGAACAAGATTCCTAGGAAAAAGGGGGTGGTGTTAGCACCTTGCTGAGGCGTTAGTACCTTGCTTTCAGTGTGTTTTGTGCCTCTTTTATTAGAAAAAGGAGAGAAGTTTCTTTGTTCTCAGGCTGTACCTCTAGAAAAGGACACTGAGAGAATAGCAGAGTGCTTTTGTCCGTAATTTTTTTGTATGTTTACGCTTTCTACCGTAACTGTGTATTTCTAATAAGTATCGGAAACACTACAGATACAGGAATATTAACAGAGGCTTTATTACTTATAATGAGTACTGGCAAACATGTATGTAAATGGTTACCACAGAGACTGACATGTAGTAAGCATGTACCCTAAAACAGGGTGCATGTGTTGATGTTAACGTCACCAGTGCTGTTGCCTCAGAGAATATGTTTCGTTCCTTACCTCTAATCTGTAGCTGTTACACACTCCTAGCAGAAAAATAGAGGAGGGGATCACATCACAGAAGAAGTGGGGAATGGCATTGTCTGCACAGAACGAGAGTTGAGCCATCAGCAGGGTGTGCAAGAGGACATTCAGGTTGGAAATGACCCACGACCCAGCGACCAACAGGGCACAGCGCTGGTTGGTCATCATTGCTGAGTAGTGTAAGGGGTGGCAGACAGCCACAAAGCGGTCATAGGCCATCACGGCCAGGAGGAAACTGTCCATGTCCACGAACATGAAAACAAAATACATCTGCGTGAGACATCCGGAGAAGGAGATGGTCTGTCTTCCGAGTATGTGGTTGGCCAGCAGCTTGGGGACAGTGGCGGAGGAGAAGCAGGTGTCCACGAAGGCCAGGTTGCAGAGGAAGAAGTACATGGGGATGTGCAGGCGGGAGTCCATGCTGATGGCCAGGAGGATGAGCAGGTTTCCCAGGAGCGTGGCCAGGTACATGGTCAAGAAGAGCAGGAAGAGGAGCTGCTGCTGCTGGGGCTGCCTGGAGAGCCCCAGGAGGAGGAACTCAGAGACACTCGACCGGTTCACCCCTTCCATGGGTCTGGGAGCCTAGACTCAGAGGCAGACACAAAAGTAAAAATTCTAAAGCCTGGAAAATGATGGTTGAGATGGTGCAATGAACAAGATTCCTAGGAAAAAGGGGGTGGTGTTAGCACCTTGCTGAGGCGTTAGTACCTTGCTTTCAGTGTGTTTTGTGCCTCTTTTATTAGAAAAAGGAGAGAAGTTTCTTTGTTCTCAGGCTGTACCTCTAGAAAAGGACACTGAGAGAATAGCAGAGTGCTTTTGTCCGTAATTTTTTTGTATGTTTACGCTTTCTACCGTAACTGTGTATTTCTAATAAGTATCGGAAACACTACAGATACAGGAATATTAACAGAGGCTTTATTACTTATAATGAGTACTGGCAAACATGTATGTAAATGGTTACCACAGAGACTGACATGTAGTAAGCATGTACCCTAAAACAGGGTGCTGATGTCGTTGATGTTAACGTCACCAGTGCTGTTGCCTCAGAGAATATGTTTCGTTCCCTTACCTCTAATCTGTAGCTGTTACACACTCCTAGCACATTTGAGGATAATATCAAGATCAATCAAAAACTGCTCCTGGGCTGGTCATGATAGTACTGCTGCTACCCGTTCCTGGGCTCACATTTTCGGAGCACTTTACAGAGCTCTGAGCCAGCGCTTGTGGCTGTGTCTGCTGACCTCCCTAAGACAAATTCGTAAAATTAAAATAGAAGCAACCCAGAAGTGTGGGCCGAGGCTTGGTCAGTTTGTCTTCCCCACAGTTCAGGGTCTCAAAAATAGATAACACTTCCTTGCCAGGCCTCAGCAATCTCTAGGAACCACTGATGATTTCAGAACGATTTCCAAAGAGCCTCTTAAAAGGAAGGTGTAGTGAGGAGTGCCCCTGGAGGCTGTTCACCTTAACAAGCATTTACTGATGCTGTCCCACTGGCCTGACTCCTGCCCAGGAAGAAGGGCAATCTTCACGATCCCCAGAATTCCCTGGTGTGCTTCACTCTTCTAGACCTGGCCAGCGATTATTTTTCTGAGGGAGAGGGGCTCATATTTGGTATTTTCAGGCTAAGACTGCGTGAAAAAGCAGCTGGGGTGCATGGACTCAGGTAGGATATTTGGAGCCTCACACAACCAGCTCTTTACAGGAGCCTCAGTGGCCACGAGGGCCATATTCCCTGAGAGCCTCATCAGACACAAGCAGACAATCATGGTCTCTTCTCCTTTGTGGGCTTTTTTTTTTTTTCTTTTGAGCCATCACTGATAATAAAGGCCTGTCACCAGTGTTACGTAATTGCTGCTTCAGGACTTGGCAACACTGGAAATGATGCAATCGTAGGGGTCATCATTAGCTACAGCCATTCTACTATAGAAAACCTATAATTCTCTATTTTATCCCCCAGCCGGCCTTTCAAGGAAATACACATGAAGTGAGACAGGGAGTAAATTTAGAATTCCCCCAGATTTGTACTGAACCCAGACCCACATCATCAGTCGCATGACCTTTAGAAAGCTACCAATATTCATAGAATTACAAAACTTTTCCTCTTTAAAAAGGAGAAATACTAATCACCTGACAGTTGTGCATTGTGCACATTAAATAAGATAATTTATGTTAAACACCTCATGACCTTTAATCTCAACAATGCACTAGGCTAGGACCATGTTCACGAGGTGGAGGTTAAAGGTGTTAGTGATATTTATACCCTTTGCTTTCTGCTCAATCATCTGTGTTCTGGATAAATAACATTTGGAAATAGTGTCACATGCTTATCTTCATATGTCAATAGATATTTTTATAAAAGGCCAGTGGAAAAATCATTCATTTATATTTTGATTTGGGGGTAAATGAGATGGAAATAGGAAACTTTGCTGAATTCATTTATAAATTGGTAGAACATGGATGCTAATGAGGAGTAGAGAATTCCTGAGTCCAATTTGTTCTGAAGGCAAGATCTGACTTTAAGAGGCCCATAAAGCTTTTGATCTTACATATTGAACAGTTTACTCTCCTGAGTTGATAGTATTAAAGAGTTACTCATAAAAACCATACATCTAGGAGAAGGAAATGGCAGCCCATTCCAGTAATCTTGCCTGGGAAATCTCATGGATAGAGGAGCTGGGTGGGCTGCAGTCCATGGGGTTACACAACTGACCAAGTGTGGCGGGCGGGGGGGTGGAGGGAGATGGGTTAGTAGCAATAAACAGGTAGAACCCCCCCAAAAAAAGAATACACCTGGGTAACAAGTGGCACTTGAATTCCCTTAAAAAAAAAAGAAAGAAAGAAGGAAAGAAAAAAGTTATTTGGAAACCAGAGTGTTCCTCTTGCTAATTGTCCATTTTGAGTTATTTATCAACAATACATTCCCCATGCTGACTATGACATTTTAATAAATGTCTTTAACCTGCTCCCAGTGACTCAAAGGGCTTCCCAGGTAGCTCTAGTGGTAAAGAACTCACCTACCAATGAGAGACATGTTCCCAGAGTCAGGAGGATCCCCTGGAGGAAGGCATGGCAACCGATTCCATATTCTTGCCTGGAGAATCTCATGGACAGAGGAGCCTGGTGGGCTACAGTCCACAGGGTCGTGAAGAGTCTGACATGGCTGAGGTGACTCACCACGCAGCACCCACAAGGCTTGTGGGGTCTTAATTCCTTGAGCAGAGATTGAACACACACCCTGGGCAGTGAGAGCATGTAATACTAACCACTGGGCTGCTGGGGTGGAATTCCCTGTACTATTCTTTCAACTTTTCCTCAGGTTTGAAATTTTCCAAATTAAAGATTAGTGATAAACAGAGATTTTTTTTCTTAACAATTTTTTGCCCTCTTTTATTTTTTTTTTCTGTTTTTGTTTTTAAATTTTTTTAATTATTTTTTTAATCCATTTATTTTCATCTGTCTTTTATTCTTCAGCCTGTGTGGGCCTCCCATCACAGTGGCCTCTCTCGTCTCAGAGCACTGGCTGTGGGCTTATGCTCTCCAGATCTCCGGTTCGTAATTGGACACATTGGTCCAGCCGCTCCACAGCACGTGGGGTCTTCTCGGGAGCACTGGCTGTGGGCTTATGCTCTCCAGACTGCCGGTTCGTAATTGGACACATTGGTCCAGCCACTCCACGGCACGTGGGATCTTCTAGGGCCAGGAATCGAATCAGCGCCCCTTGCACTGCAAGGTGGACTCTTTACCCACTGGACCACCAGGAAGCCCAAACAGAGATTTTTGAAAAGAAACAAAGATGCTAGCTTGAAACGGCTCTCCCACTGGTTAAATCTGCAATAATTTAAGCATCAAACAGAATAATAGGGAGCTCCCTAGAGGTCCAGTGATTATTCTGAACTATTTTACTTTATTTATCTTTGGCCATGCTGGGTCTCCTTTGCTGTGAGGGTTTTCTCCAGTGGCATTGCACTGACTTCTCATTGCAATGACTCAAGAACAGGCTCAGTAGTTGTGGTTCACAGACTTTGTTGCTCCTCAGTGTGTGCGATCTTCCCAACCTAAGGATGGAACCCTTGTCTCCTGCATTGGCAGGTGGATTCTTTACCAATGAGCCCTACCAAGGAAGCCCTATGTATAAGTGATTATAAAATATTAAATATATTACAATTTGTGAATCAATATTGATACTAATTTTTTTTTTTTTTTGCCACTTCTATTGGTCTTTCATTTATCTATTTTCATCCATCTCTGTTCTTTGGCCTGTGTGGGCCTCCCATCACAGTGGCCTCTCTCATCCCAGAGCACTGGGTCTGGGCACATGCACTCCAGAGCTCTGGCTAGATAGTTGGACACATTGATCCAGCCACTCCACGGCACGTGGGATCTTCCCCGGCCAGGGATTGAACCGGCACCCCTTGCACTGCAAGGCGGTGGCCTTACCCACTGGACCACCAAGGAAGCCCAATATTAATACTCTTCTTTAAAGAGAAAATTTTAACATAATTTCCCATAAGTAAGTAAGTATTATTTGCTCAGTCATGCCCAACTCTTTGCGACCCCATGGACTGTAGCCCGCCAGGCTCCTCTGTCCATGGGATTCTCTAAGCAAGTGGTTGCCAAACACCGGGCGGTACTCCTTCTTTCAGATCACTTGCAGGATGCTGCGGAGGGTAGCTGGGGCGGTCCAGTGGATGGGGTCCCACATAGGAGAGGGCCGGCTTTCCCTGGCCAGATCTCTCTCATCACTACCGCCACTGCTTTGTGGTCAGCGCCGACTCCATGCCCTCTGTCTTGCGGTGAATGAGCCCTTAGTAGCGAAAGGAGTTGCGGGCCTTCGGCCTCTTGGTTTTGGTGCTAAGCATCTGCTCCTTCCTGTTGACCTAGAAGCTGGAGCGGTTCTGCAGGAACATCCTTTGCTGATGGGCCAACACAGTGGCAGCTCCCCTCGTTGCCACGGCGGGAGACAGAAAAAAAACAAATAGTTCTTCATACAGAATAATGCTAGTTAAAAAATACAGAAGGCTGATAGAACTAGGAAACGTGCTAATTGCCGGCAGGAAAAGAAACATTTAAGAACTGCTTTAATAAAGTCACCGTCAGGGCTTCCCTGGAGGTCCAGTGGGAAAGAACACCACCTTGCAGTGCAAGGGGCGCCGGTTCCATCCCTGGCCTGGGAAGATCCCACGTGCCGCGGAGCGGCTGGACTGTATGTCCAATTACCGAGCCGGAGCTCTGGAGCGCATGCGCCCAGAGTCCGTGCTCTGCGACAACAGAGACCACTGCGATGGGAGGCCCACACGGGTCAAAGAAGAAAGGTGGATGAAAATAGATAAATGAAAGACCAATAGAAGTGGCCCGCTCGCCCCCCTCCCTCCCCAACCGGCCCCCCGCCCCACAAAAAATAATAATAATAATAAAGTCATCATCGCCAACCATTTTTACCAGTGAAACTACAGTTACCAAGTTCTCAGAAATCATCACGAATATCCCCAACTTCAGTGGAACACCATAGGACTTATTGAAGGCTTGTCTTTCCAGCTCCATCAGCGAGAAACCTGGCTCCCCCGAGTCTCAATGCATATTTGTGCAGTCATCTGTACACAGCCTATTTCCTGACCCCACCAGGCATCCTTCTGAGTTGGCTGGCTCAGGATGAGAAGACCCTGCGTCTGGCCCTGGGCCAAGCTAGCCCCACCCTGTCAGATTCCAAACGAGAAGAGAACTGTTTGCACCAATATGTATGTCCTCAATTCTCTAGGTAAGCAGCTCACAAGCAGAAACAACTTTTCCTCCCAGGGGACTTTGGACAGTGTAGGGAGACATTGTTCGTTGTCCCAAGGAGGCTACTGACATCTAGTGGTAAAGGGTGCCACTACACATCCTGGGGTACACAGGACAGCTCCACCCCTTCCCATCTCCCCCCCACAGAATGGTCTCATTCAAAATTTCAAAAGCACTAAGGTTGAGACTATCATATATCTCACTGATAATCTGTTTATTATTACATGGGAAATTGTAATAAACTTGGTTATGACTCAACAGGTAAAGAATCTGCCTAATAACGCAGGAGACACAGGAGATGAAAGTTCAATTCCTCCGTCGGAGGGGTGGTGGGGGAAGGATTCCCTTGAGGAGGAAAACAGCAATCCACTCCAGTATTCTTACCTGGAAAACCCCATGGTTGGGCTTCCCTTGTGGCTCAGTGGATAAGAACCCGTCTGCCAATGCAGGAGACACAGGCTCGAGCCCTGATCCGGGAAGATTCCACATATCTGCAGAGCAGCTAAACCCACACATCAACAAAGACCCAGCACAGCCAAAAATAAATAAATAAAAGTTTAAGAAAAAAAAAAAGAAAGAAAACCCCATGGACAGAGGAGCCTGGTGGGCTACAGTCTACGGGGTCGGAAAAAGTCAGCCATGACTGAGTGACTAAGTATAGTTAAGATAAAATATATTATTAAATTAGCTCCATTTTAAAGAAATTAATGGGGCTACTAGAAAAAATTTTCCAAAATATTTATTTATTTGGCTGCACCAGGTCTTACTTAGCAGCAGCATGTGGGCTCTTTCGGTCTTTATTTCTAGCAAGTGGGGTCTTTAGTCAAGGCGTGCAGGATCCAGTTCCCAACCCAGCCCCCTGCATTGTGAGCAGAGTCTTAGCCACTCTACCATCAGGGAAGCACTACTAGAAAAACTTTAACTACAGATGTGATATTTGCTGCTTCTAGGATCCCTTCGGGAAGCACATTATATCCGGTTGTCCTTCTTTTTTTCTTTTTTCGGTTGTCCTCCTTTATTTTATTTTCTGTAATTGATTTCTTGATTGCCCTTTTATTATTATTATTGTTAGTATCGATATAGTACTATAGATACCATCTTTCTAAGTCTTGCTAAACTTAAGTTTTCGTTCAAAGACATCTATTGGGTTTTTTTTTTTTTCTTTAACTTTGGCCTCTTTTATTGGTTTTTTATTTATTTATTTTCATCCATCTTTATTCTTTGGCCTGTGTGGGCCTCCCATTGCAGTGGCCTCTCTCATTGCAGAGCACCTAAAAGAACATCCCAATGTGGGACTCAAAGCCACAACCCTGAGATTAAGAGTCTCATGCTTTACTTACTGAGCTAGCCAGGCCCACAGCAACATTGACCTTCTTTAGGAGAGAGTGTGTGCATACCACGTGACAAGACTCCGAGGATGAAGTGGGATCTCCACTGACAGCTCTGGAGGGAGGACAAGAATGCAGGTAGAGCCGGGACTCCTTGGACCTGGAGCTAATGAAACCCACTGAGCTGGGCAGGCATCTTCGCATAAGCTCTGGGCCCCAAACACACCTCAACATACCCGAGGTCACTTGCCTAAAAGAGCCATTCATTCACTCAAGTCTTCATTTGAGTGCTTTATGTATGCCAGTCGCTGAGGATACAGTGGATAACAAATTGAATTTTTAAGAAAGAGGAAGAAAGGGGCCAGATTCCAAATCAGAGGAAATTGCTCTTTTCTTTTTTGTTTCCTTCCTCACCAGGCTAAAGGCTTGCGGTTTAACCCAGCAGACAAACAGAAAGAGTGATAAGAGCCTTTTTAGGGGCCAGTCTGTCTCCCCTGTTCAGAAATTTGCTCTTCCCTCTTCAGTTATTAAAAAAAGGAAAAAGGGGAGGAAGAAAGGATGGAAGGAAGGAAGGAAGACAAAAAAGAAGGAAAAAAAGAAAGAAAGAGAGAAACATGTTTCTGAGGACATGGAGTGCTTTCTCCTGGCCCTGTGACTATAAAAAGTCACAAAAGTAGCTATACTGAAGCAACAGAAATCCAGGAAACCCCAAGAAACATTGCCCCTTACTTCCAATTTCCCCTAAGTGCCCTTACTTCGGAAGCACATTATATCCGTTGTCCTTCTTTTTTCTTTTCGGTTGTCCTCCTTTATTTTATTTTCTGTAATTGATTTCTTGATTGCCCTTTTATTATTATTATTGTTAGTATCGATATAGTACTATAGATACCATCTTTCTAAGTCTTGCTAAACTTAAGTTTTCGTTCAAAGACATCTATTGGGTTTTTTTTTTTTCTTTAACTTTGGCCTCTTTTATTGGTTTTTTATTTATTTATTTTCATCCATCTTTATTCTTTGGCCTGTGTGGGCCTCCCATTGCAGTGGCCTCTCTCATTGCAGAGCACCTAAAAGAACATCCCAATGTGGGACTCAAAGCCACAACCCTGAGATTAAGAGTCTCATGCTTTACTTACTGAGCTAGCCAGGCCCACAGCAACATTGACCTTCTTTAGGAGAGAGTGTGTGCATACCACGTGACAAGACTCCGAGGATGAAGTGGGATCTCCACTGACAGCTCTGGAGGGAGGACAAGAATGCAGGTAGAGCCGGGACTCCTTGGACCTGGAGCTAATGAAACCCACTGAGCTGGGCAGGCATCTTCGCATAAGCTCTGGGCCCCAAACACACCTCAACATACCCGAGGTCACTTGCCTAAAAGAGCCATTCATTCACTCAAGTCTTCATTTGAGTGCTTTATGTATGCCAGTCGCTGAGGATACAGTGGATAACAAATTGAATTTTTAAGAAAGAGGAAGAAAGGGGCCAGATTCCAAATCAGAGGAAATTGCTCTTTTCTTTTTTGTTTCCTTCCTCACCAGGCTAAAGGCTTGCGGTTTAACCCAGCAGACAAACAGAAAGAGTGATAAGAGCCTTTTTAGGGGCCAGTCTGTCTCCCCTGTTCAGAAATTTGCTCTTCCCTCTTCAGTTATTAAAAAAAGGAAAAAGGGGAGGAAGAAAGGATGGAAGGAAGGAAGGAAGACAAAAAAGAAGGAAAAAAAGAAAGAAAGAGA
Source organism: Tragulus kanchil (assembly GCA_022376925.1). Lineage (NCBI taxonomy): Eukaryota > Metazoa > Chordata > Mammalia > Artiodactyla > Tragulidae > Tragulus > Tragulus kanchil. The sequence continues at coordinate 127,922,810 of JAIOJX010000002.1, forward strand.
GAAACATGTTTCTGAGGACATGGAGTGCTTTCTCCTGGCCCTGTGACTATAAAAAGTCACAAAAGTAGCTATACTGAAGCAACAGAAATCCAGGCAGAAAATCACCCACAATTCTAACCTAGATCAAGTCAGTCTTACACATTGTCCCTCCCTTACTTCCAATTTCCCCCTAAGTGCCCATTCAGTTCTTGCACATAGACATATCAAAGGTGCAAGGTTTACTGTGCACCTCTTCTGTTTACTTTTTGACTTGTATGTTTTTGTATTTTGGTAAGGTCTCTTTTTTCCTCCCCTTCTCTCCTGGGTCCTTCTGAAAGAGTTCTACCTTGATTTGAGACTTAAACCTAGGGCCCAGACCTAATCAAACCCTGTTTGCAACTTGAACTCACGTGGCTGAGGCTTAACCCAGCCAGTGCTTAGGACTTGAACCCACATAGTCATGTTTCAGTCCCAGCCAAAAACCCTGTCTGGGACTCGAACCCACTCGGCCAGGACCTAATCCAGCACTCACCCAACGTCTGGATCCACTGAGGCTCAGGTTCTTTGAGCGCCTGAAGGAATTTCTCAGAAGGAATTCAGCAGAAGGCAGATAGGCAAGAAGAGGATTTATTAGGATAGGGCACTCCAAGAGGTGCAAGAGGGCAGGCAGGAAATCTCTGCTTCTCCTATCTTTGGGTGGGCAGCAGCATATCTATCGGAGGGTAGAAGACTACCTTCCTCAAGTAGATGCAGATGCAGACACACAGCATACATAATTAGCTCCTCCTTCCCCAGCTCTTCCTGTTTTATTGAATAAGGAGCAGCATTCTTGAACTATCGTTAACTTACTGACCTCCCAACTTTTTCTAGGTTTTACCTTTCCACTTACAGTCCCCTACTAGGACTCCACAACTACCTAACTATTCTACTGTGTCTCTATCACTTCCAGACCATCTTTCCTGGGTAGTCATGCATGAGCAGCTGCAGCTTGGGAGTTATTGTTTGTTCCGTAAGAAAAGCATCATGCACACCTTTCATAGCGAAATCTGCAACCAAGACAGAGGGAACATTCTTTTCTGAGGCTGAACGCTATTCATGAAGCAAAATGCATTCCATCTCTCTGCCAGAGATGGCCATTCTCTGCTGCAAGAAAATGTCCTTATCGGTACATTCAAAGGCAAAGAGTTGAGGCAGATTCAAAGAAGTGTTGTTAGAGGATCAAAGAGGTGTGTCTGGCAATCAGCTTTGCAAAATTGGAGAGAAACACATATTTTTCCCATTAAGATGTAGGGGTACAACAGCTTTTGTGTTTCCCTATTAGAGATGGTGGGTTATCTTCAAATTTTAGGAGGATGTGTTTTATCTGTAATGCAAAAAATACAATCTTCATTTGTAAGTGAAGAACAACTGATGCTACCCCAGGTGGGACTCGAACCCACAATCCCTGGCTTAGGAGGCCAGTGCCTTATCCATTAGGCCACTGGGGCTACTGCCAAAAGTGGCCCCAAGAATATCGGAAGAAGGAGTAATTGATCACTAGTGGCTAGAAAGTAATCCAGGTGTTGGTCTGGATATTCATTCAAAACTTGGCTGAATCCCTACAGCGTCGCAGCCTCTGTTCAAGTCGCCTAAGAAAACAGACAACCGCCTTCCCGGCGGAGCTCCAATGCGCACCGCGCCCTCCTCTCCCTGCGTTCACGTGGCACCTCCGGAGGAGTCCCAGCCTTCGAAACGCCCTGGGTTCTCCTGCGGACGACAGATTCAGCGAGCAGTGAGAGACCCTGGCTGCATCAGTCAGTGGCGTGTTGGGTCCAACCACCTTGTAGTGCATATGATCAACGTTCGGCCCTCTGGAGAGGCGGCTGAACAGAAGCCCCGGGAAAGCGCAGGGCTGGAAGAAGGTGGTTCAAGATCAGCACCATGTGTCAGGGGAGGTGACCCCTTCGCACCCGCAGAGGCTCAGCCGCAGGCGGCAGTCAGAGCCTGCCTCCCCCGCAGCCTCCTGCTCTGGGCATCGTTGCTCAGGGCTTGACCAACGTCCAAGAGACCCACGGCCCACAGAAGGCTCTGGGCCGGACCTCGCTGTTCCAGGCCCAGCGCCAGACCAACAACCCCACCCACCTTGAAGCAGCACAAAGCTGAAGACCTCAGAGACTCCTCTGGCCACGCCCTACCCCGAATTTATCCTTTATCATTCGAGCAACAGGACTCTGTAACGCACAGTCCAGATTCGAAACTCGTCCAATAACATCCTTTGTGGGTTATTTGTAATTTTTAATCCAGGACGGAATCGGAGAACACACTTTGGTCCAGTTGCCTCGGCTTCCAATCTTGGTGCGGCTGGTCCTGGCCGTCTAGCCATTGGCCCGGATGAAGCGTCGGGCGAGGTGGCCGGAGTCACCAGCCTGGAGACTTGAGAGGACCTGGTTTGGGAGCAACGGCGGTCATTGAAAGGAACTAGGATGTTGTAGACGTGGGCCGCTTGTTCCTGCGGGTGTGCTTCTTCTCGGGTGCGCGCGGTCTAGGCACCGGCTCGCCTTTGAAAGCGATTGTGTTTTAGCGAAAGGAGGCGGCGAGGAGTAGACCCCCGGCAACACACTTTGCACTAGCAAGTGATGGTGTTGGGGCGGAATGAGTGTGTTTCCGCACCTGTTCATCTCTGGGGGTGGAGGGGTCACAGATTCGAGGGGGAATCCAGGAGCTTCCTGGGCTCTGCCTTGGTCTCCTGGAGCCCGAGGCAGTCACGTTTGCCAAGTTGGCAAGTGTTCTTGGTTGGACTGCAGATTTGGGGCTCCAGCGTCCCTCTGGTTTTCCACATCCGTTTAAATCGGGCTCGAAATTTCTTGACTTTCTCAAAAGCAAGCTCTTTACTGCTCTGAGGATTGTTTGTTTTTGAATGTCCAACATTTTCAGTTGTTTTTAGCGAGAGGGTTGATCCTTCAAACTCATTTGTGTTACTGGAAACGACTCTGCGAAAGTCTTTTTCTTTGTAACTTCCTTTGTACTGTTAATAAAAGTTTAACCAATAAGTTAATTATTTATTTATTTATTTATTGCTTTTACAAATTAAGAGAGTGATGGTGCCCACCTCCCAACCCCCAAGAAAATCTAATCCAAGAGTCAAGTCAGCCTTGGAGTTCTGCAGAGGACTCTGGAAAAAAGAGATTTGGCCTGAGGGGTGACCCTGGCTTCCGGGCTGACCCGGGAAGAGACAACCTTTGTGCTTTACTGAAAGCAGCTCTCTGGGTTTGGAACTCCTTAACAAGTCAAAACCAAAATCCACCTGGACACCCCAATCGCCCAAAAACGGGCCCAAGAAAGCCTGATGTTCAGAGCCAGGGGACAGGACAGTGAGCAGGGGATGTTTGAGTCTCGATGGAGTAACTAATTGACTTGAAGCCTGAAAAATATGGGATTCTGGGAGACTTCCCTCTCTCGGTTTTTCTCCCCTGCTGGCCTTAATTTGAGAAAAGTCCCATGCACAGGGCCCCGCATCGTGATGTCCACACTCCTGAACTTCCAAGACTCCTACTAAAAGGTTAAAAGCAGGAAAGGTGGGCAATCTGAGCTTCCGAGCCTGGCCCTTAGATCACTTCGCTGACATGCCTAGTAGCTGGAAACGTGCTCGGGGAAGCACTGTGCTAATAGCCAGCAGGGAACTCTGGATCCAGCTGGGCAGTTGAGTGTCCTCTGATGGCAGGTCATGGATTGCCTTGCTTGGAAAAGGTGTTATATCCTGGTATCCACCTGATACTGACTGATGCTCACCTGCTGAGTTTCACAGGACTCAAAAATATTGTTTCTAAACCAGGAAAACAAGTCGCCCAATGTGGGGCTCAAACCCACGACCCTGAGATTAAGAGTCTCATGCTCTACCAACTGAGCTTGCCGGGCAACCATGAGGAGACTCTATCCTTGTATGTGATGTGCTAATGTGAAGGTGATGGGACCTAGGTGATGGGTACTGACTTAGATGTGGACCCTAGGGGTGGGTCAGTGGCTAAAAAGTCCTGGGTCTCACAGGGGTTCTCCGCTGTAGGTTCCACTCTCCACCCATGCCCCTTTCTGCAAGGAGTGCCTCTTGTCCAGGACTTCCCTCACCATTTCATAGCTGGGGAACCCCAGTCGGGCCCCTGAGCCCACCCAACCCACCTCAGGCAAAGGGCGAAGCAGCTCGGCAAAGGCGCACAGAGAAAGCAGCACAAATCTAGAGCAAAATGCACGACTGACCCCCGACAGACCTCTGGATTGTTCCAGTCTTTTAACTGTTTCAAATAAAATGACTATAAACACTTGTAGAAGCCTTCATTTTTCTGAGATAGACACCCACATTTCTGGGCCGTATAGTGGTTGCATGTTTTTTTTTTTTTAAACTTTTATTTGCCTTTTAAATATTACAGAGTTTTGTTGTTTACAGATATGTATGTTCCCAGATTAGTCATATGTATATTCCCCCTTCCCACCCCTCCAGACCATCACACAGCACACCTGAAGGATCTCCTTTTCTCACAGAGCAATGACTATAGCTATTTTCTTCACTTATGATAGTACAGGCCTTCATGCTACTTCCTTTACACCTCCCACCCTCTGTTCCTTCCCCACAAAGTCCATATGTCCACTGTCCATGTCTGTCTTTCCATCACTTCACTAAGTGTGCCATCATCACCATCCTACTAGATTCCATATGTATGTGTTAATATATTGTATTTGTCCTCTTTCTGACTGACTTCACTTTTGATGACACGTTCTAGATCCAGCCACCTCATCAGGGCTGATTCTTCTGCATTTCTCTTTACAGCTGTGTAGTATTCCATTGTATATATGTACCAGAACTTTTGGATCCATTCATTCGTCGATGGGCATCTAGGTTGCTTCCATGTTCTGGCTATTGTATAGAGAGCTGCAATGAACATTAGGGTACAGGTGCTTCTTTCAGTTTTGATTTCATCAGGGTATAAGCCTAAGAGTGGGATTGCTGGGTTGTATGGTGCTTCTATTTTTAGTTTTTTAAGAAATCTTCAGACTGTCTTCCATAGAGGCTGTATCAATTTACATTCCCACCAACAATGCAGGAGTGTTCCCTTTTCTCCGCACCCTCTCCAGCATTTATTGTCTGTCAATTTGTGGATGATGGCCATTCTGACGGGTGTGAGGTGATATCTCATTGCAGTTTTGATTTGCATCTCTCTAATTATAAGTGAAGTTGAGCATCCTTTCATGTGTTTTGGGGCCATCTGTATGTCCTCTTTGGAGAGGTGTCTGTTTAGGTCCTTTTCCCATTTTTTGATTGGGTTGCATCTCTTTTATTGCGGGAAAGTTGTTTTATAAGTAAGGCGCAGAGAAAGCAGCACAAATCTAGAGCAAAATGCACGACTGACCCCCGACAGACCTCTGGATTGTTCCAGTCTTTTAACTGTTTCAAATAAAATGACTATAAACACTTGTAGAAGCCTTCATTTTTCTGAGATAGACACCCACATTTCTGGGCCGTATAGTGGTTGCATGTTTTTAATTTTAAACTTTTATTTGCCTTTTAAATATTACAGAGTTTTGTTGTTTACAGATATGTATGTTCCCAGATTAGTCATATGTATATTCCCCCTTCCCACCCCTCCAGACCATCACACAGCACACCTGAAGGATCTCCTTTTCTCACAGAGCAATGACTATAGCTATTTTCTTCACTTATGATAGTACAGGCCTTCATGCTACTTCCTTTACACCTCCCACCCTCTGTTCCTTCCCCACAAAGTCCATATGTCCACTGTCCATGTCTGTCTTTCCATCACTTCACTAAGTGTGCCATCATCACCATCCTACTAGATTCCATATGTATGTGTTAATATATTGTATTTGTCCTCTTTCTGACTGACTTCACTTTTGATGACACGTTCTAGATCCAGCCACCTCATCAGGGCTGATTCTTCTGCATTTCTCTTTACAGCTGTGTAGTATTCCATTGTATATATGTACCAGAACTTTTGGATCCATTCATTCGTCGATGGGCATCTAGGTTGCTTCCATGTTCTGGCTATTGTATAGAGAGCTGCAATGAACATTAGGGTACAGGTGCTTCTTTCAGTTTTGATTTCATCAGGGTATAAGCCTAAGAGTGGGATTGCTGGGTTGTATGGTGCTTCTATTTTTAGTTTTTTAAGAAATCTTCAGACTGTCTTCCATAGAGGCTGTATCAATTTACATTCCCACCAACAATGCAGGAGTGTTCCCTTTTCTCCGCACCCTCTCCAGCATTTATTGTCTGTCAATTTGTGGATGATGGCCATTCTGACGGGTGTGAGGTGATATCTCATTGCAGTTTTGATTTGCATCTCTCTAATTATAAGTGAAGTTGAGCATCCTTTCATGTGTTTTGGGGCCATCTGTATGTCCTCTTTGGAGAGGTGTCTGTTTAGGTCCTTTTCCCATTTTTTGATTGGGTTGTTCATTTTTCCAGTGCTGAGTTGTCTGAGTTGCTTGTAGATTTTGGAGATTAATTCTTTGTCTGTTGTTTCATTTGCTATGATTTTCTCCCATTCTGTGGGTTGTCTGTTCAGCTTTATTAATATATTGTCCTCAGATAGAGCACGTATCAGATATTAAACTGATAAGAACAGATGCTACACTTGATCTTAGCCAAAAGGCCGAGAAGCGATGGCTACATGTTTTTAAAGAAAATGCAACAGTGTTTTCCAGCATGAGTGTTCCATTTTACATTGCCAGCAGCATTGTATGGGTAACTCACTGTCTCCAATAGAATGTTCAACAGAGAGGGAGCATCAGCATCCTTGTTAAATTTGTAACCTCAAAGAGAATATTTTCAAGGTTTCACCACAAATATGAAAATTGCTGCAGTATTTTGTAGATAATTTTGTCTGTTTATGGGTATTAACAGCTTTCACAAAGTTATTTAGAATATACTTTTATTTTCTTCTTGATTATGCAGTAACTGTAAAGTCATTCCCTGACATGGGCTATGTGTGTCTCCTGTCATTATTTCTTAACCAGTCGCAGAGTCTCAATCAATAATACTAGCTCTTTCCAAGACCTGTGTTCAGGATATGTCATTAATCTCTACTGTATGTTTGTTCTCAACTTCATTATATTTTTCATTATCCCTTCATCATTTCTTCCAGTATTCTAATTTACCTGGGGGTTATTTTGGCTGTACTTTTTCTAACTTCTTGTCATTAGCTTTCAACGTGTGTTTTTTATTATACACAACTAAGGCCATCAATTTCCCTCTAACTACTGCTTTAGCTTAAAGGCTTAAAGCATTGGGTATGTAGTTGTTGTTGTTGTTTTTTTTAACTTTTATTTGACTTTTAATTTTTACAGAGTTCCGTTCGGTATGTAGTATTTTTATCATCATTTATTTCAAAGTATTTTTTTTCTTTTCCCCATCGTGCCTCTTTTTGTTTATATTTATTTATTTATTTTCATACTTTTTTTTTATTATTATTCTTTGGCCTGTGTGGGCCTCCCATTGCAGTGGCCTCTCTCACTGCAGAGTACTAGCTCCTGGCGCATGCTCTGCAGAGCGCTGGCTCCTAATTGGACACACCTGCTCCACAGCACGTGGGAACCCCCAGAGCCATGGATCGAACCCGCCTCCTTGCACTGCATGACGGACTCTACCCACTGGACCACCAGGGAAGCCCTCTCAAAGTATTTTTAATCTCATCAGAATTTCTTTGGCTAGCTATGGGGCCTCAGTAAAACTATTAAAATGACAATGGTCGGTACTGAAATCCGCACTGATACTGGGGAGGAAAGAAAAATGGCTGGTCCGCGATTTGAGCCCAGGACCTCTCGCACCCTAAGCGAGAATCATATCCCTAGACCAACGTGCCACACATATTGTATCTTTTAGCTCTCCTAGGTGCACGGGCCCAGTTCTTCCCCAACCCCAGTCCCTCCGCCTTCTCTGCAGAGAGCGGCAGCAGGGAGGGCGGTCTTGGTCCCCGCGGTCTTCGGTCATTTCGAGGGCCTCTTCGCAACCGCGAGCGCGCGGGACCTGCCGGACAAAGCAGAAAGGAGCTCCCAGGGGCGCGGGGCTCAGGAGCGAGTGGAGTCCTGCCGAGGGCTCTAGAGCCGATCTCGGGGACGCTCCCTTTGGGGCCGAGCGAATGCCCAAGATGTGACACCCAGGGTCTGCTCAACGAAGGCTGCTGAGTGCACGGAGGAAACGGCCGCCACCACCGCCTCTCCGTGTTGCTCTCGGCCCCTCTCCCTGCTCCCTGCTCCCGGCCGAGACAAAACCAAGAAAGCGAGCTTCGGACTTGGGGCCTCCAACCCTTCGAGGTTAAGCTTGAGAAGGACCTTGTTCAAGGAGTCACTTCCCTTTACCCTGTTTGCGGGACGTGTCACCACGGACTACGGTTACCGCAGGATCCCACTCACTCGTCTGTGTTGCCTCGAAGCTTCCGTCCTGGCTGGAGGTAAAAATGCGGGCTCGTCCGGGATTTGAACGCGGGACCTCTCGCACCCAAAGCGAGAATCATACCCCTAGACCAACGAGCCGCCTCAATACTGTACGTTCCCCTCCAACCCCCTCCCCCGTCTTTCTGCAGGTGACTCGAATGAGGCTCGCCGCCGTGGCTCACTTGGTAGCGGGCGTTCTTGTGAACCTGGCCTTGTGGGTTTCTCGGCGTCGCAGGTTCGCAGCCGCAGTCAGGTATGAGACCGGGGTTTACAGTCTCGACTCTTCCTGCGGCGGAAGCTGGAGAGTCCTCGCAGCTGCAGCTCACCTCAGTTCTGGTCTCAAAGGAGGCAGAAGATTCCCTGCCCAGTTCCAGGACGAACATCTCGCGCGCAAGAGACCTCACGTGAGGTCGGATCCTGGGTGCCAGGGTCTCCTGAGGGAGGGAGGCAAAACAGACTCTGGAACCGCCGGACAGCCCTGTATCCCTCCACCCGATCGACACCTGAATCCGATTCTGCCCCAACCAAGAAGTCTCTGAGAGAAGGAAGGAGGAGGAGGTTCCACAGGCCGGTTCACCACTGGACCAGAGGTAGAGTCTCCATTAGGTGCCCAAAGGAGGAGGGCGGTATTTACACTTTCTCATATTTTCATTGTATTTTCCTGAGGAGAAAAACCCTTATGGGCCTTAACGGACATTCGTTCTTGTCCTGTCCTGAGTGACTTACTTCCCTGGCCTTCCAGGAAAGGGAGACACAAACTCTCATGAGAGGCCCAACCGCTACTAGGAGCAAACAACAGTGAGAGCAGGAGGCAGCCTGGCTTCCTATTCCTGATTCTTATGGCGATCAGGAATTTGTTTTTCTGCACCCTGTGCCTTCAACAGGGCACTTTTTAGTCGGGAGTGGACAGCTGGGGAGCAGAAAACCAACCCATGTGGGACAGTAATCCACAAGAGGGAACAGCAATAGCTAAAGAAAAGCTCACCGCGCCCAACGTGGGGCTCGAACCCACGACCCTGAGATTAAGAGTCTCATGCTCTACCAACTGAGCTAGCCGGGCAGTCACAGATAGCATGCCGTGGCTCGAACTTCTGATGTGATTGGCTGCGGATCACCCCAAATGACCAGATGGAGTAGGTCCCAGGGGTCAATGGGGACGTGGAGTGACTGGATTTGAGTTGGGGGTGCACTCGTGAACTGCGGGGAGCTGCCCTGTTTCAAGGGGTTTCCCTTTAAGGAAACAGCTCTGGGAGCTGCCCTGGCAACAGGAGCTGATAACAGCATAGCTCTCTGTCCCGCCACCCCACGTATTGTGGAGACATAGCCAAAATATCGTAAAGAGCACCTGTGTTCCCAGGCTCTGTAACCTTGGGCAAAGCATAATAACAGAATGTGCATCCTGAGAAATGTATTATCTTATGAAGCTTCTACTATATATTCCTTGCTTGAAAGAATAAAGTTTGTCAGCGGCTAACAGAGAGTTCTGTTGTGTTGCTGGCCCTCTCGACCCCATCTTTTCTATAATCTTTCTTTCTTAGCCGTGACTCTCTCCCTCTCTGGACCTGTTTGATTGTCGGCTGGACCGACAGTGAACGTGGCTGCAAAAACTAGCATCATACCACCTCTCCCCACACAGATGGCCTAGCCTCTGGACCAGGAGGTGTGGGATTCAGACTTATGGTCCAAAGTCCTCGAACTGACGAAGAATGGGGTCCTGATGCCCAGAGGAAGAAAAAAACTTCCCAGTCTTGGATTGTTTGAGCACAAACTGACATAGTCGCTTGTTAGGATCCTCATGGAGACACTTTGGCTACTGGGTCTCAAGGAAAATTTTTAAATAATAGGAGGCACAGAGTGGGTCCTGAGACCCGCAACTGGGGAGAAAAGGAAGGGCTTGTCCGGGATTTGAACCCAAGACCTCTCACAACCAAAAGAGAGAATCATACCCCTAGACCAACAAGCCACACACTCTATGTTCTTTGGCTCTTGTCTCTGTCGCTGTGGCGTACAGGGCCGGACAGGTGAGGTCAGTGAAGGGCACAGAATGGAGACCCCAATTTCAGACCCAGAAGTGAAGAGTCCCAGGATGAGCTCGGAGAAAACCCAGCGCTCCCCCAACTCAGAGGCTCCCGCTGTCTCCCCTTGGCACTTAAAGGACATAGAGCCCCGGGCCAAGAAGGGCGGCCGGCCTTGGTCCCAGCGCATCTGCAGTCGCTGCGCAGGCCTCCTCGCAGCCGCCACCACACTGGGAACCCGCCCCCCTGGACCCACAGATGGAGTAGGTCCCAGGGGTCAATGGGGACGTGGAGTGACTGGATTTGAGTTGGGGGTGCACTCGTGAACTGCGGGGAGCTGCCCTGTTTCAAGGGGTTTCCCTTTAAGGAAACAGCTCTGGGAGCTGCCCTGGCAACAGGAGCTGATAACAGCATAGCTCTCTGTCCCGCCACCCCACGTATTGTGGAGACATAGCCAAAATATCGTAAAGAGCACCTGTGTTCCCAGGCTCTGTAACCTTGGGCAAAGCATAATAACAGAATGTGCATCCTGAGAAATGTATTATCTTATGAAGCTTCTACTATATATTCCTTGCTTGAAAGAATAAAGTTTGTCAGCGGCTAACAGAGAGTTCTGTTGTGTTGCTGGCCCTCTCGACCCCATCTTTTCTATAATCTTTCTTTCTTAGCCGTGACTCTCTCCCTCTCTGGACCTGTTTGATTGTCGGCTGGACCGACAGTGAACGTGGCTGCAAAAACTAGCATCATACCACCTCTCCCCACACAGATGGCCTAGCCTCTGGACCAGGAGGTGTGGGATTCAGACTTATGGTCCAAAGTCCTCGAACTGACGAAGAATGGGGTCCTGATGCCCAGAGGAAGAAAAGACTTCCCAGTCTTGGATTGTTTGAGCACAAACTGACATAGTCGCTTGTTAGGATCCTCATGGAGACACTTTGGCTACTGGGTCTCAAGGAAAATTTTTAAATAATAGGAGGCACAGAGTGGGTCCTGAGACCCGCAACTGGGGAGAAAAGGAAGGGCTTGTCCGGGATTTGAACCCAAGACCTCTCACAACCAAAAGAGAGAATCATACCCCTAGACCAACAAGCCACACACTCTATGTTCTTTGGCTCTTGTCTCTGTCGCTGTGGCGTACAGGGCCGGACAGGTGAGGTCAGTGAAGGGCACAGAATGGAGACCCCAATTTCAGACCCAGAAGTGAAGAGTCCCAGGATGAGCTCGGAGAAAACCCAGCGCTCCCCCAACTCAGAGGCTCCCGCTGTCTCCCCTTGGCACTTAAAGGACATAGAGCCCCGGGCCAAGAAGGGCGGCCGGCCTTGGTCCCAGCGCATCTGCAGTCGCTGCGCAGGCCTCCTCGCAGCCGCCACCACACTGGGAACCCACTGCACCCAGCCGGTGAGGAGGTCCTGGGCGCGCGGGGCAGGTTGGGAGGGGATTGTGCTCGACAGCGGGCTGGGGTGCATTCCTTAGCATTCGGGGAGAAAGAATCTCCAAGACGTGACACGTGACATCCAGTGGCTTCTAAGCAAATGCAACGGAGTGCAGGGAGGAAACAGCTGCCACCGTCTCCCCGCGTTGCTCCCACTTCTCCCGGCTCCGCTCCCCGCTCCTGCCCCGGCAAGATTCAAACCACGAAAGCGAGCTTCGGATGTGGGACCTACGGCCTTCGAGAGTGGTTTTGTTCTTCCAACTGAACCAGCCTGTCGGCCAGGGTCTCGGCCTCGGATGCCCTAGGATGGCCTGGCCTGGGGGCTGGCCCCTGGAGGGAGGTGGGTTAGCCCGGGAACCAGACCCCGCACCCGGGTGGGTGACCCTACCCCTCCCAGCCCACTCTGGGACAGGAGTCCGGTCCTGCGGTCTGACTGCGAAGGAAGAGGAGGCCGCTCTGGGGAACAGCGGGAGCCATGTCCAGGAGTCCGCGGTCAGGTTCTGGGGACAGTCTCTGCAGTCGGTTTGTCCTTTCTCGAGGTTCAGTCACCCCTCACCCACACCCCTCCGGATATTTGAAGTGATTTCCTCCTCTCTTTCTGGGATGCGCTGGGAAAGAATCCCAGACCCAAGACTGAAGTTCTACCCAGATAGTCCCGGGGTCTTTCTCTCTCTACCTCCCTCTCCCCACCATTAAAGTTAGAGTAGGACTTTAACTTTAGGTTAGAGTAGGACTCATCTGGGGCTTGAGCTGTGACCACCACGAATCATCAGAGGCCTGGACCTCGGGCCACCAGTGAGGCACTTTCCTTTGCATTGTGTCTCCTCGGACTGAGGTCACCGCAGGATCCCTCTCAGAGAAAGTTGTCTTGTCTGCCTCTTCCCCACTGCTTCTACCAGGAGACTGAAAGTAAAAGCACGAGCTCGTTCGGGATATGAACCTGGCACCTCTCACACCCAGAGTGAGAATCATACCCGAGACCAACGAGCCTTCACAATGCTGCATGTTCCCCTCCAACCCCCTCCCCCATCCTTCTGCAGGTGATTTGAGTGAGGCTCGCCGCGGTGGCTCACTTAGAAGTAGGCACTCTTGTAAACCTTGGCTTTGTGGGTTTCTCCGCGTCGCAGGTTCTCAGCCGCAGTCAGGTATGAGACCAGGTTTTATATTATCAGTTCAGTGGAAGCTGGAGAGAGTTCTTCGCATCTTCAGCTCTCCTCAGTTCTCGCTGCCCAGTGCCAGGATGAACATCTCTCCCGCAAGACCTCACATGGCTTCGGATCGTGGTGTCAGGACCTCCTGCCAGAGGGAAGAAAACTTTAGAACTACGGGACATCCCTGTATCCCCCAACCTGATTGACATCTGAATCCGATCCTGCCCCAACATTGCTGGAGGTAGAGGCTGGCCTGGGGCTGGCCCCTGGAGGAGGTGGGTTAGCCGGGAACCAGACCCCGCACCGGTGGGTGACCCTACCCTCCCAGCCCACTCTGGGACAGGAGTCCGGTCCTGCGGTCTGACTGCGAAGGAAGAGGAGGCCGCTCTGGGGAACAGCGGAGCCATGTCCAGGAGTCCGCGGTCAGGTTCTGGGGACAGTCTCTGCAGTCGGTTTGTCCTTTCTCGAGGTTCAGTCACCCCTCACCCACACCCCTCCGGATATTTGAAGTGATTTCCTCCTCTCTTTCTGGGATGCGCTGGGAAAGAATCCCAGACCCAAGACTGAAGTTCTACCCAGATAGTCCCGGGGTCTTTCTCTCTCTACCTCCCTCTCCCCACCATTAAAGTTAGAGTAGGACTTTAACTTTAGGTTAGAGTAGGACTCATCTGGGGCTTGAGCTGTGACCACCACGAATCATCAGAGGCCTGGACCTCGGGCCACCAGTGAGGCACTTTCCTTTGCATTGTGTCTCCTCGGACTGAGGTCACCGCAGGATCCCTCTCAGAGAAAGTTGTCTTGTCTGCCTCTTCCCCACTGCTTCTACCAGGAGACTGAAAGTAAAAGCACGAGCTCGTTCGGGATATGAACCTGGCACCTCTCACACCCAGAGTGAGAATCATACCCCGAGACCAACGAGCCTTCACAATGCTGCATGTTCCCCTCCAACCCCCTCCCCCATCCTTCTGCAGGTGATTTGAGTGAGGCTCGCCGCGGTGGCTCACTTAGAAGTAGGCACTCTTGTAAACCTTGGCTTTGTGGGTTTCTCCGCGTCGCAGGTTCTCAGCCGCAGTCAGGTATGAGACCAGGTTTTATATTATCAGTTCAGTGGAAGCTGGAGAGAGTTCTTCGCATCTTCAGCTCTCCTCAGTTCTCGCTGCCCAGTGCCAGGATGAACATCTCTCCCGCAAGACCTCACATGGCTTCGGATCGTGGTGTCAGGACCTCCTGCCAGAGGGAAGAAAAACTTTAGAACTACGGGACATCCCTGTATCCCCCAACCTGATTGACATCTGAATCCGATCCTGCCCCCAATGGAGCAGTCTCTGAGAGAGGGGAGAAGGAGGAGGTTCTGTGGTCCAGGGGTAGATTCTCCATTAGGTGCAAGAGGGTCAAATTCCTGGAGAGGCTTAGGTTTTCACACTTTTTATTTAGGGACTCGTCAGCCTTTAAGGGCATTGGTCCTTGCCTTGTCCTAAACCCCTTGTTTCTCTGACTTTCCGGAAATGAGGGTCCACAAGTCCCCATGAGAGGCCCAACCGCTACAAGGAGTAGACAACTCTGAGGGCCGGACGCAGCATAGCTTCATATGGTGAGCAGGAACCGATGTGTCTGCACTCTGGGTCTCCAACAGGGCACTGGGAGTAGAAAACCAGCCCACGTGGGACAAGAATCAACAGGCAATAAAAGCACCGCCCAACGTGGGGCTCAAACCCACGACCCTGAGATTAAGAATCTCATGCTCTACCGACTGAACTAGCCAGGCCACTACACAGAGCAAATGGTGTCCAGGTTTTGGAAATTTTCTGACTGTGGAGCACCCCCAATGACCGGATGGAGCTGGTCCCAGGGTCATCGGAGACCTGGAGTGACTAGATTTGAGGTGGGATTGAGCTCGGGATGCTTGCTGGAAAGGCCAGCAGCGCATTACCTCTCTCTGGGCTGATGCCCTGGCCTCCTGGAGGGAAGTATGGGGTCCGGACTTGATGGTTTGGAAGCCTCAACCAGTGAAGACAGAGCTCTTGACAGACGGAGGAAGAAAACACCTCTCCATTCTTCGTCCCTCCATATTGGGCTGACAGAGTCCTTTGTTATGAAACTCATGGAGACACTTTGGCTACTGGGTCTCAAGGAAATTTTTTAAATGATAATAGTAGGCACAGAGTGGGTCCTGAGACATGCAACCGGGGAGGAAAAGAAGGGCTCGTCCGGGATTTGAACCCGGGACCTCTCGCACCCTAAGCGAGAATCATACCCCTAGACCAACGAGCCACATGCTGCATACATAGTGGCTGTCTGGATCACAAAGGCGAGGGGAGGGAAGGGACACAGAATGGAGATTCCAATTTTGGATTCAGAAGTGAAGAGCCCAGGGACTAATGGACCGGGAGAAAACCCAGCGCTCCCCCAACCCCGGGCTCCCGCCGTGTTCCCTCTGCGCTTGAAGGACATAGAGCCTCGGGCCAAGAAGAACGGTTGGCCTTGGTCCCCGCGGTCTTCGGTCACTTCGCGGCCTCCTCGCAGTCGCGAGCTCGCGGGACCCACCGGACAAAGCGGCGAGGAGGTCCCGGGCCCTCTGGGCTCAGGAACAAGCTTAGTCTCGTTGAGGGTCCTAGAGCCGATTTCAGGGACACTTCCTTTGGGGCCGAGCGAATCTCCAAGACGTGACACCCAGTGGCTGCTCAGCAAAGGCTGTGGAGTGCTCAGAGGAAAGGGCCGCCACCGCCGCCACCTCCCCGCGTTGCTCCTACTACTCCCGGTCCCGCTCCCCGCTCCCGCCCCAGCAAGACAAAACCAAGAAAGGGAGGCTCGGACGTGGGCCCCCAACCCACGAGGCTGACTTTGAAAATGGACTGAATCAGGCGGCCGGTAACAATCCTGTCCTCAGACGCCCTAGAATGGCCTGGAGTCTCCGATCCTTTCACCAGATCGGCCTTCCGCCCTTCTCGGAAAGAGAAAGAGCAGGCTCGTCTGGGATTTGAACCCAAGACCTCTCGCACCCAAAACGAGAATCATACCCCTAGACCAACGAGCCAACACACCAAGGGGGGGGGGGCCGCCCCCGCCCCCGCCCCCACCCGTCCTTCTGCAGGTGCCTAAAGTGAGGCTTCCCCGTCATAGCTCAGTTGGTAGCGGACGCTCCCGTGAACCCGGCTCTGAGTTCCCGGGTTCGTGGGTTCGCAGCACTTCTGGGATTTCACACTGAAGGGATTATGGGCTTCTGTTACGGGAGATGAAGGAAGATGCCCAACTGCAGCTCCCGTTCTTGGAAGGTCCCTGAAGCCACAGCTTAGGGTTAGGGTGGAAGCCACGGCTACCCCAGGGCCTCCCACCCACCTGGCGGCAGGAGACTCGCGGCCCTACCTCCACCGCGCCTGCTGAGGTAAAACAGACTCTGGATCTCCTCTCCCTCTATTTGATTGATATCTGAACCAAAGTCTCCCCCCAACAGAGCAACAGAGCAGTGTGTCTGAGCGAGAGGAGGAGGTTCCACTGAAAGGCTCACTGGTCCAGGGGTAGGATTCTCCATTAGATGCAAGAGGGTCAAATACCCGGAGGAGCCTACGTGGTCACGCTTTTTAATTGGGGACTTGTTAGCCTTACAGGACATTTTTTCTTGCCTTGTTCTGAAGTGCTTACTCCCCTGACCTTTTAGAAATGGGAATCAAAAAGTCCAGGGGAGAGACCCAAATGCTAGAAGGCTCAGGTAACGCTGATGGCAGGACCCAGAGTAGCTTCCTATGGTCACAGGAACTTATGTGTTTCAGCTCACTGTGCCTCCAAAAGATCACTTTTTAGTCAGGAGTGGACAGCCGGGTGTAGAAAACCAACCCGCGTTGGACAGGAATTGACAACAGGCAGTAAAAACATCACCCAACGTGGGGCTCAAACCCACAACCCTGAGATTAGGAGTCTCATGCTCTATAGACTGAGCTAGCTGGGCAGCTGTGGAGAGTGGGCCACAGCCATATTTCTGGACTTGACTGGATGTGGACCCCCTCAGATGATTGGATGGAGTCCCAGGATCAATGGGTTAGTGGAATCCCCTCCCGGGATCCTGCATGTCCTGGCTGCCTGGATTTTGTGGTGTCCCCAGGCCAGGGAGCAGCTGTGGCAGGTGGAGGTGAGGCTCCGTGCTAACTGATCATCAGACAGATGGTTGGACAAAGGCTCAGTGGCTGCAGGAAGCCCTGACGTCCTTCTGCAGGTGCCTAAAGTGAGGCTTCCCGTCATAGCTCTGGTAGCGGACGCTCCCGTGAACCCGGCTCTGAGTTCCCGGGTTCGTGGGTTCGCAGCACTTCTGGGATTTCACACTGAAGGGATTATGGGCTTCTGTTACGGGAGATGAAGGAAGATGCCCAACTGCAGCTCCCGTTCTTGGAAGGTCCCTGAAGCCACAGCTTAGGGTTAGGGTGGAAGCCACGGCTACCCCAGGGCCTCCCACCCACCTGGCGGCAGGAGACTCGCGGCCCTACCTCCACCGCGCCTGCTGAGGTAAAACAGACTCTGGATCTCCTCTCCCTCTATTTGATTGATATCTGAACCAAAGTCTCCCCCCAACAGAGCAACAGAGCAGTGTGTCTGAGCGAGAGGAGGAGGTTCCACTGAAAGGCTCACTGGTCCAGGGGTAGGATTCTCCATTAGATGCAAGAGGGTCAAATACCCGGAGGAGCCTACGTGGTCACGCTTTTTAATTGGGGACTTGTTAGCCTTACAGGACATTTTTTTTTCTTGCCTTGTTCTGAAGTGCTTACTCCCCTGACCTTTTAGAAATGGGAATCAAAAAGTCCAGGGGAGAGACCCAAATGCTAGAAGGCTCAGGTAACGCTGATGGCAGGACCCAGAGTAGCTTCCTATGGTCACAGGAACTTATGTGTTTCAGCTCACTGTGCCTCCAAAAGATCACTTTTTAGTCAGGAGTGGACAGCCGGGTGTAGAAAACCAACCCGCGTTGGACAGGAATTGACAACAGGCAGTAAAAACATCACCCAACGTGGGGCTCAAACCCACAACCCTGAGATTAGGAGTCTCATGCTCTATAGACTGAGCTAGCTGGGCAGCTGTGGAGAGTGGGCCACAGCCATATTTCTGGACTTGACTGGATGTGGACCCCCTCAGATGATTGGATGGAGTCCCAGGATCAATGGGTTAGTGGAATCCCCTCCCGGGATCCTGCATGTCCTGGCTGCCTGGATTTTGTGGTGTCCCCAGGCCAGGGAGCAGCTGTGGCAGGTGGAGGTGAGGCTCCGTGCTAACTGATCATCAGACAGATGGTTGGACAAAGGCTCAGTGGCTGCAGGAAGCCCCTAGGCGCAGACAGAACTCAAGGTCGATCTGCCGGAGCTAATCCCACAATGCATGGACAGACATGCATCCTAAATGATGGTGGGTCAACCTAGCTGCTGAATACCTAAGTTAAAGCCGCTCCTGGGCTCAGGACGATGCCAGATCACGGACGTTGTCAGCTGCACCTGTGACCTTCGACCAGAACCCCCAAAGTCAAATGCAGCCAGACATCCTGGATGGTGCCAGGTGCTGAGTTGAATCCCATCTTTGTCTGGGCCTTGACCCAGCCTGAAGCCCACATATTGACTCCAGTCTCTGCACCACCCTGAGGCCAGAGGAAGTGCTTGAGATGTCAGCAGAGATAGAGAACTGAGCCCTGGCTCAGGGTGGTGGAAAACAGGCCTGACCAGTGGGTTGCTCCTGACCTGGACATATCTTGCTGAACCCCCAACTCTGAGTCCAACTGGATAACCTGATTGGAGCTCTCGAGATCTCAAGCCAGGGGCTGCAAGCTGGGACAAAACTTTCAGGTGCCTTCCCAAACAGGTGGGGAGGAGTGTGAGGTACAGAGGCAGGAAAGGTCCAGGGAGCTGGGCGGGGCCTCAGGGAGAAAATCAATGCTTCCACCAGCCCAGAGGTGCCTGGCCCAGGGAGCTGGCCTGAGGTGGGCAGAGAGGATGGAAACTCAGGCAGGAGTTAATGCTGCAGTCTTGAGACACTGTTCTAAATGTTTCACCAAAAAATTAAGTAACTTAAATCTTTGAGGCATGAGCTACTATCATTCCCACTTTACAGATGAATGAACTGAGGCCTATGAGCATCCAGGTTTGGTGGGGCCTGATCTGTGAAGTCCAGATGGAGAATAGGGGAAGCTGGTCCTGTAGCCCTCCCTTAACCCTAAAAGAAGTGCCATGGACTTTTCACACCTACGAGAAGGCTCAACACCCCAGACCACCAACCACTTGACTGTGGAGATTCCTGGTTCAGGGTCTCTCCAGGAAGCACAGAGTTCTTCTGAAACTGAGGTTCAGGAATGGAGTCTGTGCACGGAAGTATGGATGTGTGAGTCAGGGCCATGGGTCAGTCCACAGTGTCCCAAAGTGAGACCTGGACAAGGGGCGGGGAGGGCAGGGTTAGGGTCCCAGGAATACCCGTCACTTCTTGACCCCTCCTGCTTCATCCCCTTTGCTCTCTATCAAAAAGTGAATGATGAATCAGAGTCCAGCCTTCCAGGCACACCACAAAAGTATCCTGACTGCAGGGGTGCTCCTCTAGAATTTGAATCTACCCACAGAGAGGGGAAGACTGTGAGCCTCACCTAGTGTGAGGCCGACAGGGGCCCTATGGACCCACCCAAGTTCTAGCTTCACAAAGAAGAGTCGGGCCCCCAAGCCCCGGAGATGGTCTACTCACCAGACCCTGGACAGCAGACAAACTAGATCCCCTGTGCCGCTTGCTCTGGTGGAGTGGTTTTCGGGTCCAGGGTCGCTGAGTCCGCAGTCTGGATACCGGGAATCTGAGAAGCGGAAGTTGCGACCCCCTCACTTCCTTAGCATCATCCCGGACAGGGTCCTGGGTCTGAGCCCCAAGGGCACCGTCATGGGACAAGCTACCGGGGCTGTTGGAGGACATGTGTGGAGGGTCTGAGCTCCCTCCCGCCACCGCCCACCTCCCACACCCATCCTTATCCGCAGGTCCCATCCGGATCCCCTGGTCCGTGCGCCTTCATGTGAGACGAGCGGAAGGCGAGGGACACTTCTTCCAGCAGGAAAAGTCCGCAGCCACCGCCTCCCCTGTGCTGGCCAGTCAAATGGGGGACGCTGTGGGACCCCTTCTCTTCGAGGGGCTTCCAGGCCTCCCCGGCTTGCCCGTCCTGAAACCTACAGGATCTGGAAACTCAGGGATGCCCAAGACTCACGTCAAGGGCCGGTCACCCCCAAGGCTAGCACTGTCTCCTTAAACCAAAAAGCCAGAATGATAGATGACCGAGTCCAGTGCCTGGTCACCCTGACCTCCCCCACCCACCCCAGTCTGGGGAAGAGGCATGATTCTCTGTTCTGAGAGAGGGGTCCTGGGAGAAGTTACGGTGCTGATACCCCAAAGGGGAGGGTGAGATTAGGCTCAGTGTTCTAGGGTCCAGGGTCCAGAGGTGCACACGCACGGCGACTTCCACCAGCATCCCGACTCCCTCCTCCAGCCCTATCAGGCATGGCTGGGACTTGGGCGGCCCTGGGACCTTAGGGGACCGGACACGAGGGTGCCTGCACTCCACGCCTGCGCTTGGCTCTCAACAAAGGAACCAGAACAACAAAATGTTGGAACAGACGCTTCTAGTGGGAAGCGCGGAAGGGGGTGACTCCTGGACCGGAAACAAGCACCCAAGTAGCATGCCCCAGTGGCCTAATGGAGAAGGCACTGGCCTCCTACGCCAGGCATTGTGGGTTTGAGCCTCACCCAGGGTAATGGATTCCATTTTGACATCTAGATGCTGGGGTAATTCTGTCAGCAAAAACTGTGGTCAGCCACATCTCTGGAAACTACAGCTTCTAGAACCCCCAAGATTGGGGCATGGATGTATCTCTAGACCCGTGAAAGCAAGGAAAGACGGGAACTGGCTAGGGGGTGAGGGGCACATCATAGAGGAGCAAGATCTTTAAAGCTCTGATATACATCCTTAAATTATCTAGAATGTTTACATTGAAAAATCAATGTACCTTTTACAGATTGAAAAAGAAAGACCATATGATCATCTCAATACATGCAGATAAGTCCAGTCTCCATTCCTGATAAAAACTCAGTCAAGTGGTGTTGAAGGGTAGAAGAAACAAATAACAAAGGATCATGAGAAAAAAAAAAAAATAAAAATGATAAATATGTTCATTATTTTGACTCTGGTGATGTTTTGGGAGTACACAAATATGAAAATGCACAAAATTGTGTACTTTAAATGTGTTGCACTCTATTATATATCAAAGATTTTAAAAATTGAAGTATAATTGATGTACAATATTGTATGTTACAGGTGTACAATAGTGACTCACAATTTAAAAGATTATACTTCATTCATAATTATTATAAAATTTATTTATTTATTTTTAAAGATTTATTTATTTATTTTTGGGCAGGGATCAGGTTGGGGAGGGAGGGGAGTGGGCGGGCCACTTCTATTGGTCTTTCATTTCTCTATTTTCATCCATCTTTGTTCTTTGGCTCCTGTGGGCCTCCCATCGCGGTGGCGTCTGTCGTCGCAGAGCGCCGGCTCTGGTCGCATGCGCCCCAGAGCTCCGGCTCGGTAATTGGACACATTGGTCTAGCCGCTCCGCAGCACATGGCATCTTCCCAGGCCAGGGATCGAACTGGCGCTCCTTGCACTGCGAGGCGGTGTCCTTACCCACTGGACCACCAGGGGAAGCCCTATAAAATTTATTTATTCCCTGTGTTGTACAATATATTCTGGTAGCTTATTTTGTGCATAATAGTTTCTGCCTATTTAATAACCCCTACCTCCAACCGTCCCTCCTCCATTTATTTTCCAAACTGGTAACCATTTGTTGTTCTCTATATTTGTGAGTCTGAATAAAGCTTTTTTGTTTTTTTTAAGGATCACATATTATTTGGCATTCTTTGCACTGAGTAGACTGTCCACTTGAACCTCAGTGGACTGCGACTTCTTCATATAATATTGTATGGCAGAAGTGACGCTGTAGGTTGGATTATAAAGGGGGTGCAGGTCCATCTTGTTCAACACATACTACTATGTGAGGGTTCCAAGTTGCCAGGTAGGAAATTTGATTAGTTAAACTAAAAGATGGCAAACGTATTTTTCATTTATTTTTAACGGGACGATAATTGCTTAATAACATAGTGTTGGTTTCTGCCCTATAACAATGTGAATCAGTCATAACTACATATATATATATATATATATATATATATATATGTATGTATACATATACTATATGTATACACACACACACATATCTTGTCTCACTCTTGAGCTTCACTCCCCATGGCAAATATATTTAATGGAAAAATTTTGAAAGCTTCTCTCCCTGAATTCTAGAACAAAACAAGAATATCTTCTATCACATTTCTTTTCTTTTTTTTTTTTTTTTGAAACAGAAATACTTAAACTGAATACATTACTTTGACAAAAAGTAGAAAACCAGGCAAGCAAATACCTATTGCTAAAGCATTGACAACATTGTACCTATTGTAATCTTTCCAATTAAGTGAAGAACAAGAAACTACTTCCCAAAATGTATACCTACCTATGCTTAAACCAAGCAGAAAGGTGATTCTGTAATTCAAATGAATATAGTCAAAATAAAGATGAGGATGATCACATTTCTATTTAACATCTTATTAGAGGTCAGATCTTAGCTCCTCAATTGAGAATCAGAGCACAGAATCCTAACCACGGGGCCACATGGGAATTCCCACAGATTCTTAAAATACTAGTAAAAAGGCAAGATTCACGTATATTTTAACTAATTTAGTCTAAATCATCATTTGAACAATAATCAGATCTTACTTTTTCTGGACCAAGTCTCCAAGAGCCAATGTACATTTCCACACCTTTACTAGCTCACCTCAGGTGGAGCCAGCAGGGAGAGTTGCCGGCAAGGAAGAGCGGAGCTGCGATGCCCGCGAGGCTGGGTGCTGTTCAAGAGGACCCGACCCTGTACGCTCAGGCTCCCCTGCGGTGGGGAGGAACGAACGCTCACGCCCCGGGGCAATAGGGACGGGCCTGGCGTGGATTGCAGCGCCTGTGGTCGGATGAGTTCGATCCCTGTAAAAGAAAGACGGCTAAAGCAGAAGGACTGACCTGCTCGTCCGGGATTTGAACCTATGCAAGGGTACGCGAAATTCTTGTTCAACACATACTACTATGTGAGGGTTCCAAGTTGCCAGGTAGGAAATTTGATTAGTTAAACTAAAAGATGGCAAACGTATTTTCATTTATTTTTAACGGGACGATAATTGCTTAATAACATAGTGTTGGTTTCTGCCCTATAACAATGTGAATCAGTCATAACTACATATATATATATATATATATATATATATATATGTATGTATACATATACTATATGTATACACACACACACATATCTTGTCTCACTCTTGAGCTTCACTCCCCATGGCAAATATATTTAATGGAAAAATTTTGAAAGCTTCTCTCCCTGAATTCTAGAACAAAACAAGAATATCTTCTATCACATTTCTTTTCTTTTTTTTTTTTTTTGAAACAGAAATACTTAAACTGAATACATTACTTTGACAAAAAGTAGAAAACCAGGCAAGCAAATACCTATTGCTAAAGCATTGACAACATTGTACCTATTGTAATCTTTCCAATTAAGTGAAGAACAAGAAACTACTTCCCAAAATGTATACCTACCTATGCTTAAACCAAGCAGAAAGGTGATTCTGTAATTCAAATGAATATAGTCAAAATAAAGATGAGGATGATCACATTTCTATTTAACATCTTATTAGAGGTCAGATCTTAGCTCCTCAATTGAGAATCAGAGCACAGAATCCTAACCACGGGGCCACATGGGAATTCCCACAGATTCTTAAAATACTAGTAAAAAGGCAAGATTCACGTATATTTTAACTAATTTAGTCTAAATCATCATTTGAACAATAATCAGATCTTACTTTTTCTGGACCAAGTCTCCAAGAGCCAATGTACATTTCCACACCTTTACTAGCTCACCTCAGGTGGAGCCAGCAGGGAGAGTTGCCGGCAAGGAAGAGCGGAGCTGCGATGCCCGCGAGGCTGGGTGCTGTTCAAGAGGACCCGACCCTGTACGCTCAGGCTCCCCTGCGGTGGGGAGGAACGAACGCTCACGCCCCGGGGCAATAGGGACGGGCCTGGCGTGGATTGCAGCGCCTGTGGTCGGATGAGTTCGATCGTCCAGGCTGTAAAAGAAAGAGGCTGTAAAAGAAGCGTAAAGCAGAAGGACTGACCCGGGCTCGTCCGGGATTTGAACCCGGGACCTCTCGCACCCGAAGCGAGAATCATACCCCTAGACCAACGAGCCTCCCCTCGGGAACTTGCTTACCACTTCTTTCACAACTATTCCTAGCCTTGAGCGGGTCAGATTTCTTTCTAAGTCAACTGGGAGGGCCCTGGAGTAGCGGTGATGAGACGGAGGGGGCCTGAGCAGCAGAAGCACAAAGAGAGGTCGGCTGAGCCCAGATCGGGAGAATTGATCCCTGCCCCAGGGGAGTGAGCAGCGGAAATATGGGGGAGGGGGCGGGACCCGAGGTTTGGACCAGCGGAAGGCATCTTGGATGAGCGGAGGGTTCCCGCTCTCCAGGGCACCCTGAGGCTCAGGTTGACAGTGTGGGGCTTTGGATTGTGGCTAGGAAGCAGACAGGTGGCAGGGGACTGGCATCAAGCAGGCCCTGGTCCCGTAAGACGGGGCCTGTGTCCCAGAGTCTCTAGAGGAGGAGGAAGGGGAAAAAGAAGTGACTTTATGTGTCTGGCTCCAGGGCTGCCAGCCTGGGCTCAGGAGAAAGGAGCCATGATAGAGGATTTCGACTATTCCTGTTGATCTGCAAAGCCCCGCAGGGTGGGCGACGACCACCTTGGGAGCCTCCTACGGCTCTGGGCAAATCGCTTCCGTTGGAAAGGTAAAGCAGCCTGGGATAAACAGTGGCTGACTGCTTTGAACAATTCAGTGGGATTCACGTATATTTTAACTAATTTAGTATAAATCATCATTTCAACAATAATCAGATCTTACTTTTTCTGGACCAAGTCTCCAAGAGCCAATGTACATTTCCACACCTTTACTAGCTCACCTCAGGTGGAGCCAGCAGGGAGAGTTGCCGGCAAGGAAGAGCGGAGCTGCGATGCCCGCGAGGCTGGGTGCTGTTCAAGAGGACCCGACCCTGTACGCTCAGGCTCCCCTGCGGTGGGGAGGAACGAACGCTCACGCCCCGGGGCAATAGGGACGGGCCTGGCGTGGATTGCAGCGCCTGTGGTCGGATGAGTTCGATCGTCCAGGCTGTAAAAGAAAGAGGCTGTAAAAGAAGCGTAAAGCAGAAGGACTGACCCGGGCTCGTCCGGGATTTGAACCCGGGACCTCTCGCACCCGAAGCGAGAATCATACCCCTAGACCAACGAGCCTCCCCTCGGGAACTTGCTTACCACTTCTTTCACAACTATTCCTAGCCTTGAGCGGGTCAGATTTCTTTCTAAGTCAACTGGGAGGGCCCTGGAGTAGCGGTGAGGAGACGGAGGGAGCCTGGGCAGCAGAAGCACAAAGAGAGGTCGGCTGAGCCCAGATCGGGAGAATTGATCCCTGCCCCAGGGGAGTGAGCAGCGGAAATATGGGGGAGGGGGCGGGACCCGAGGTTTGGACCAGCGGAAGGCATCTTGGATGAGCGGAGGGTTCCCGCTCTCCAGGGCACCCTGAGGCTCAGGTTGACAGTGTGGGGCTTTGGATTGTGGCTAGGAAGCAGACAGGTGGCAGGGGACTGGCATCAAGCAGGCCCTGGTCCCGTAAGACGGGGCCTGTGTCCCAGAGTCTCTAGAGGAGGAGGAAGGGGAAAAAGAAGTGACTTTATGTGTCTGGCTCCAGGGCTGCCAGCCTGGGCTCAGGAGAAAGGAGCCATGATAGAGGATTTCGACTATTCCTGTTGATCTGCAAAGCCCCGCAGGGTGGGCGACGACCACCTTGGGAGCCTCCTACGGCTCTGGGCAAATCGCTTCCGTTGGAAAGGTAAAGCAGCCTGGGATAAACAGTGGCTGACTGCTCTGAACAATTCAGTGGGTTTTAGGGTGTAAGGGAAGGGTGAGCAGGCTGTGGCTGATTACGGGCAGGGAAAATATTGACCTGGTGTGTGAAAATTAGATAAAGAAATGATTCAGTGAGTGGACCGAAAATTGGTTTGCAAACTGTTTACTTTTTCTAGCAATTAGCTGGCCGGGGGGTGGGCAGTCTGTCCATTGCCAGCAGGTCCCTCCTGCTGAGATCAAACCATCAAAATAAGGACCCTAACTCCTTCTTTTATCCATGCTCTCTACACAGCCCATGATGGTTGTTAAGTTTTTCAGTCGCGTGGAATAATATGCCACCCCATGGACTGTAGTAATCCGTCAGGCTAAACTGTTTTGGGGACTTTCCGGAATTTTGGGATTGGTGTGACTTGGATTCTGTGAATACTTGTTTCACAGGGAAGAATCTGAACTCCTACAGGACAGCTTAACTTAACAAAAGCTGCGCCCAACGTGGGGCTCGAACCCACGACCCTGAGATTAAGAGTCTCATGCTCTACCGACTGAGCTAGCCGGGCTGCTGTCGCTCACCTTCTTTCCCTTTGATGGATAGAACGCTATCGATAGGTCCGAGCTGTGCAGAGCTTGGCTCCTCCCAGTTTCCTCTAGAAACTGCTCCGGAGGCTCAGATTTGAAGTCTGTGAGGGGCCGGGACCGCCTTGACCAAAACGCAGAGACTTGCCTAAGGGTGGCGGAGGGGAGGAGGCGGCTGACCCAGAGGGACAGACACATGGAGGCCCGGGGGCGTGCCACACTGGGAGGTTGGAGCCTGGGCCCCTGAAGCGCCATGCACGGTCCTGGCAACCTGCACGCAAGGAGCGGCAGCACGAAATCGCCTTCTGGACTCCCAGCTTTGGGATTGGAACACAAGTTTCCCCCCTCCCGCGGGGAGGGAAGATCAGGACCCTCTTGCAGGTGGGAGGGCAGGGGTATGGGGGTCAAGGTCACTAGAGACAGGTGGCGCAAGGCGCCCTTTCCTACAGTGGTCGTGGAGTAAGTCCTCAGGGCCAGTGAGAGCTCCTGGGGCCGGATCCTAGACCCCTGAGCCCTGCCCCGAATGCTCACTATCCCCAAACCCCACCCCACCTCACCCCACATCCTGCTTTAGGGCGGGCAGCCTGGCGTAATCAGGAATGATCCAGGGGACTCGCTGCAAGCTTGGTGGGGAACATGGCACCCAGGCGGTGTGATGCAGTGTCCAGCCAGGAACACCTTCTACCTTTCCAGCCAGTTTCTGGAATAAGGAAGTGAACTCTGAGTGACCTAGAACCACACGGGGCCTTTGGGAGCCCAGCCCAAGAGCCCCTAGATCAAACCATCAAAATAAGGACCCTAACTCCTTCTTTTATCCATGCTGTGGAATACTATATGCCACCCCATGGACTGTAGTAATCCGTCAGGCTAAACTGTTTTGGGGACTTTCCGGAATTTTGGGATTGGTGTGACTTGGATTCTGTGAATACTTGTTTCACAGGGAAGAATCTGAACTCCTACAGGACAGCTTAACTTAACAAAAGCTGCGCCCAACGTGGGGCTCGAACCCACGACCCTGAGATTAAGAGTCTCATGCTCTACCGACTGAGCTAGCCGGGCTGCTGTCGCTCACCTTCTTTCCCTTTGATGGATAGAACGCTATCGATAGGTCCGAGCTGTGCAGAGCTTGGCTCCTCCCAGTTTCCTCTAGAAACTGCTCCGGAGGCTCAGATTTGAAGTCTGTGAGGGGCCGGGACCGCCTTGACCAAAACGCAGAGACTTGCCTAGGGTGGCGGAGGGGAGGAGGCGGCTGACCCAGAGGGACAGACACATGGAGGCCCGGGGCGTGCCACACTGGGAGGTTGGAGCCTGGGCCCTGAGCGCCATGCACGGTCCTGGCAACCTGCACGCATGAGCGGCAGCCGGAAATCGCCTTCTGGCCTCCCAGCTTTGGGATTGGAACACAAGTTTCCCCCCTCCCGCGGGGAGGGAAGATCAGGACCCTCTTGCAGGTGGGAGGGCAGGGGTATGGGGGTCAAGGTCACTAGAGACAGGTGGCGCAAGGCGCCCTTTCCTACAGTGGTCGTGGAGTAAGTCCTCAGGGCCAGTGAGAGCTCCTGGGGCCGGATCCTAGACCCCTGAGCCCTGCCCCGAATGCTCACTATCCCCAAACCCCACCCCACCTCACCCCACATCCTGCTTTAGGGCGGGCAGCCTGGCGTAATCAGGAATGATCCAGGGACTCGCTGCAAGCTTGGTGGGGAACATGGCACCCAGGCGGTGTGATGCAGTGTCCAGCCAGGAACACCTTCTACCTTTCCAGCCAGTTTCTGGAATAAGGAAGTGAACTCTGAGTGACCTAGAACCACACGGGGCCTTTGGGAGCCCAGCCCAAGAGCCCCTAGACCAAGGAGCCACCATAATCTCTATCCATTTCCCCCACCCCCCTCAGTATGGGTGGTGTCCCAGATGCTCCGCCCAATGAAAAGCGGGGCTGGTAACTGGAGGATTTGGCTCACCCTTCGGAGAGATTTAAGTAAGGAGCGACTCTGTGTCCCAGAGTGCGGGAGTCACTTCTCCACCGATCCATTACCGCTGGGATCCTTCCGCGCCAGGCCCAGTCGCACGGACTGCATGGGGATTCCCTATGGGACCGAAACTCGAGACCAACTGGCCAGCCCTGGTCACTGACCTTGGATCAAAGCTGAGTTTTACTCTCCAGGAAATGGGACTAGGGTCAGGGGCAGACCCAAGGGCTCCTGGGCTGGGCTCCCAAAGGCCCTGTGTGGTCCTAGGTCACTCAGAGTTCACTTCCTTATTCCAGAAACTGGCTGGAAAGGTAGAAGGTGTTCCTGGCTGGACACTGCATCACACCGCCTGGGTGCCATGTTCCCCACCAAGCTTGCAGCGAGTCCCCTGGATCATTCCTGATTACGCCAGGCTGCCCGCCCTAAAGCAGGATGTGGGGTGAGGTGGGGTGGGGTTTGGGGATAGTGAGCATTGAGACAGGGCTCAGGGGTCTAGGATCTGGCCAAGGTTCTTAAAAAAAAGAACTGCAGAAGCTGTGCAAACTAGACATGAGGGCTGACCGTCACAGGTTGGGGAGATTGGGGGCAGGGGCAGGAGGGCTCCTCAGCGTTGGGGCCCGTGCACTGTGAGCAGGCTGTGGAGAATGGCCGCGCACACAGGCGCCTTTCCTACAGTGGTCGTGGAGTAAGTCCTCAGGGCCAGTGAGAGCTCCTGGGGCGGATCCTGACCCCTGAGCCCTGCCCGAATGCTCACTATCCCCAAACCCCACCCCCTCACCCCACATCCTGCTTTAGGGCGGGCAGCCTGGCGTAATCAGGAATGATCCAGGGACTCGCTGCAAGCTTGGTGGGGAACATGGCACCCAGGCGGTGTGATGCAGTGTCCAGCCAGGAACACCTTCTACCTTTCCAGCCAGTTTCTGGAATAAGGAAGTGAACTCTGAGTGACCTAGAACCACACGGGGCCTTTGGGAGCCCAGCCCAAGAGCCCCTAGACCAAGGAGCCACCATAATCTCTATCCATTTCCCCCACCCCCCTCAGTATGGGTGGTGTCCCAGATGCTCCGCCCAATGAAAAGCGGGGCTGGTAACTGGAGGATTTGGCTCACCCTTCGGAGAGATTTAAGTAAGGAGCGACTCTGTGTCCCAGAGTGCGGGAGTCACTTCTCCACCGATCCATTACCGCTGGGATCCTTCCGCGCCAGGCCCAGTCGCACGGACTGCATGGGGATTCCCTATGGGACCGAAACTCGAGACCAACTGGCCAGCCCTGGTCACTGACCTTGGATCAAAGCTGAGTTTTACTCTCCAGGAAATGGGACTAGGGTCAGGGGCAGACCCAAGGGCTCCTGGGCTGGGCTCCCAAAGGCCCTGTGTGGTCCTAGGTCACTCAGAGTTCACTTCCTTATTCCAGAAACTGGCTGGAAAGGTAGAAGGTGTTCCTGGCTGGACACTGCATCACACCGCCTGGGTGCCATGTTCCCCACCAAGCTTGCAGCGAGTCCCCTGGATCATTCCTGATTACGCCAGGCTGCCCGCCCTAAAGCAGGATGTGGGGTGAGGTGGGGTGGGGTTTGGGGATAGTGAGCATTGAGACAGGGCTCAGGGGTCTAGGATCTGGCCAAGGTTCTTAAAAAAAAGAACTGCAGAAGCTGTGCAAACTAGACATGAGGGCTGACCGTCACAGGTTGGGGAGATTGGGGGCAGGGGCAGGAGGGCTCCTCAGCGTTGGGGCCCGTGCACTGTGAGCAGGCTGTGGAGAATGGCCGACGCCACCACGAGGGGCTCACCGTGTCCCAGTTCTCTCGCTTGGGGCCTGTTGCTTCAGGACGCAGACCAGCCATAGGCTTGTGGTGTGGGAAGCCCCGTGTCTGCTGGCTGCAGAAAAGGCCTGTGGCCAGGCCCACAGGGCTGAGCAGGCTCTGCGAGGAGATGATCCTTGACCCAAATGTATTTATTTATTGACAGTGTGCAGGCTTTCTCTAGTGGTGGCGAGGGGGCTACTTTCTGGTTGCAGCGTGTGGCCTCTCGCTGCGGTGGCTTCTCTTGTTGTGGAGCGTGGGCTTCAGGAGCTGCGGTTCACGGGCTCCGGAGCTCAGACTCGGAGCTGTGTGCCTGGGCTTGGCTGCTCTGCGGTGTACAGGATCTTCCTGGACCAGTGACTGAGCCCCTGTCCCCTGCCTTGGCACGTGGATTCTTAGCCACTGGACCACCAGGGAAGTCCCTTGACCCGAATTTCAAGGGGCAAGTGAAACTCAGCCCAGAGAGGAGAAGGGAGAGCCCTCCTGGTAGAGCGTGGCCTTAGCAAAGGCCTGGAGGCCAGATCTGGAGGACCTGAGTGGCAGGTGGTGGGAGATGAAGCTCAAGGAAGCAGGAGAGGCCCTGGCGCCTCCCGCTTGGTTTGTAGACAGAGGCTTGTAGCACC